>JAREIK010009206.1:0-85392 GCA_029783825.1 Sapria himalayana | reverse complement strand
CCAAGCACCATGGACATTATACTAATGAGACTAAGCAGAGATGAAAGTAAATGAAAATAATAAAAATATAAAAAAAAAAACTAGAAACAATGGTATATAGATGTTGATAAATTACCTTGTATAGCTTCCATGTTATCTTCTTTGTATAAGCCGAGAGGTGAGCCATGGATGGATAAAAGCATTTCGCCATGCTTGGGAAGCCTTTGAGTCTTTGGAGTCATCCCAAACAGACACCCTTGACTGCTTACCTATGCAAACAATGAGAAGAAATTGTAGCACGAAATCTGACTAAGCATACCTCTTGTATGTCATGTCGAAAATGAAAAAGAAGAACAAGGCACAACGGAAAAAATACGACCCCAGGGTAAGACAGCATCTTGAATCCCAACATTTGCATATCATACGGCCCTTCCAAGCCCTAGAAAAGAATAACATCAGCATTAAAACTGGCAGTCTACAATAAAGACCAACCATGCTAGCCTGGACCTAACCCAAGCCCTGCCCATAATGGTCTGGCAAGACCAAGCAAACGTGGGCCAACAATGCCGGGCTGCCCGTTTTAGAATCGTGCTGGCATGGCCGGCCCATGTTAGAAAGCATGATGCATCAGGCACAACATGCTGGCCTAGCCTGAACTAGCCGGGCATAAAAAAATAGATCATGCCAGCACAGAACGACCCATTTGACACGTCTACTAATAAGTGTCAAACCCTAAATCTATCGCATTTTGGACAAAAGAATTAATCATTGCACTAACACATGACCTCCAATACATACATACAACAAGAAATTTCTCAAATGATCGACCATCACAGTACTATTCTCTCCTACACAATTTTAACTTTGAAGTTCGATAAGACCTTATGTGTTAGTATTTGTGTAATTGCACACATATTTACAGTATATAATGAATGCATGGCAAGATATGCAAACAAACAAGGAAAGATGAAAAAAAACATCAAGCATCATAAACTATATAAGCAAAATGCTTAGAGGGGCCTTACAAGTTTGTCTTTGGAAGATCATCTGCAAATAAGAAGCTTGGTTTGTCTGCCACAAATCAAGAGACACACGAGGAAGATGAAATAAAATGAATTCTACCACAATGTTTTGGCGGAGTGAGCAGAGAGAAGAACAAAATCATTACTACCTGTATCGCTTGACAATTCAAAGCCCCTGAGAGATGAGAAAGAAGGGAAGCCAGGAAACCCCAGAGAGAGACGGTGCAGAAGAAGGGAGTGCTTATCATCGTCCGCAGACAGATAATGTTTCTTGCTGTCCCACTGCTCTTCAATTTCTCCGTCTCCCATGTTTTGTAACATGGACAGGTTTGAGAAATTTTCTCTGAAGAATTGTAGGGCCGGGGATTTCAACTGTTCCTCGTTAAGACAAGAGCGGAGCAAATGCAACCCAGTTAGCAACTGTTCAATCTCCACATCACGAATAGCCCTGATTGCAGTGCTTTGGCGCTCAACTATATTGCAAGAAACCATGCACAAAATTTGAACCATTAATATCATGTCCACCAAGCGTGGATCATCATGCTGGAAATTATGGCATTTATTCTATCATGTAAGATACATTTGTGCGAAACCCAGCCCTTGATGAGTTTTTTTTTAACACAACATCAGCATAGATAACGACGCTGAATGTGGGGAGAGCCAGAAAAATAAATAAATGTCATACCAAGCACACAAGGCTCCCACTTTAGCACGAGATTTAAGAGAATTTAATATCTCAACAATCTTATCCCAAAAAATCAAAATTGGTTGCATTGAATTAGACGTGTTAAATGGGCATGGCAGCTAAAGCACGGTGCGAGAGGCGGCCTGACTGAGTCCTGCCTGGTCAGGCCTAGCACGGTCCAGAATCGTGCTTGCACCTAGGTCATGCTAGCCTGAGGCATAGCTCATGTCATGCTGGACCAAAGGCTATCGTGCCTCGTGCAGGACCAAGCATGAAACACGTGCCTGGCCCATTAGAATGGTTCACCGACATACCACCATGACCCAGGACCAGGAACTAGTCACAAAAAATTGGGTAACTAATTTTTTTTGGTGGCATTGTGGTGGTGGCGGTGGCTGATGGACGGTCCTTGTTGTGGCACTGCCCATTAGTACGTTAGGCATGAATCTGCCAGAATCATGTCGGTCATACTGTGTATGACCTAGTACGACTTCCATGTCGAGTTGTGCCCAACACTTGGGTGAATACACAACATAGCTCATTTGACACCTTTACAACTAGTCTGATGAGTCTAAAACTCGAGACTTCCATACCTGCACAAAAGTACTTGTCATTACAACAAGACATGACCACCAATATTTGCACGAACACAAGATTTTCCCAAGTAATTAGTCATCTAACTATCATCATTGCCCAAACATATTTAACTTCGACGTTCTTATGAGATTTAATATATCAATATCTGTACAATCACATACGCACATTAAAAATAAATACAATAAAACTTAAATTTTTCTACATTCAACATAGATGTCCCATTGTGTTATTGATTCTTTGTACATGAATTTTAAATTTTAAAATTAAATGAGAATTATAATGACAATTTTTTATCTCAATGAAAAAAATAATAATAAATATATCCTAATTATTTGACAAATTGTAAGTTCTATTTTATATGATGCGTCACAAATCATCAACAAACTCAAATTTATTAGTATGTTATAATGAAATTATTTATAACTTTTAATAGTTATACTAATTTTTAGAATCATGATTTCATTCACATTTGAATAATTAGTACTAAATAAATACAAACATGTGAAAAGTAAATAATGCTCCAACTCAACATCAATGATACAACATGAAATTATTTTAACAAAATCCTTTAATCCTAATAACAAAAAAAAAAAGCTAACACAAAAAAATAACATAAAAATAAGTAAATATACCAATAACTAAAATATAATAAAAGACAAAAAAATACAAAACAAGGATTATTATCTCAGAGTTTTTTTTAAATTAATGTAATATATACATATTTATTATTTACTTATTTACTATTTACCTTTTTTTCTCCACTTAAATGAGAGTACTTAATGTGTTTATATGGTAACCACTCTAGTTATATATAAGTTGCTCCAACCCTAACTACACATATATATATTAAATTTTTTGTGTTAGTACTCCACTCAAAATGTAACTAGTAATAACAAGAATTAATATTTAATTGAGACAATTATTAGATAAAATTTATGTGTATATACATATATAAGTACTCCAAAAAAAAAATAGAAGATATGACTTTTACCACAAAATGCATAATCAAATAAATATTTTTTTTTATTATCTTAGACACAACGTCATTTCTAATCTTATATTTATAAAATAAGTTTTTAGCTCATCTTTTGTGTTCACGAACACATCTTAAAAAGGACATAAGAGTTACTCAACTATGACAAGTAGTTATAATTAACCGTACATCAACCTCAAAAAATTAGGATAAGAGTTAAATGATTAGTAACTTCTTTTAAATTTTTTTTCAGAATTTGTTTTCCAATTATTAAAATAGAAAGTTATTTATGACAAGTACACAATTCATTGGTGTCTTGGCAAGTACTCAAGCTCGGGCACAAAATCATGGCAGCTCAACTTGTATATAATTCATTGGTGTCTTGGCAACTAGATACTCTTCTTTTTCCAAAATTTGCTTTTCTAGACATTCAAGTATTCAATTGAAGAAAAAAATTGTGTTGTGAATTGTGATTAAATTTTTTTTGTTTTACTTTTTTTATTTACTGTACAATGGATATGTGTACCCAACTTTTGAACTTCTTTTGTCCATTGAGCCCATTATACATGAGTATCTCAAAAGTAATTTCATCATCAATATAAACTATGCCTTTGTGTTGGGCGCCGAAG
The DNA here is from genome assembly GCA_029783825.1 of Sapria himalayana. Classification (NCBI taxonomy): domain Eukaryota; kingdom Viridiplantae; phylum Streptophyta; class Magnoliopsida; order Malpighiales; family Rafflesiaceae; genus Sapria; species Sapria himalayana. The sequence continues at coordinate 81,507 of JAREIK010009206.1, read as the reverse complement.
ACTCAAGACAATCATATTTCTTACTTCTACATCATACTAAATTATTTTAAAATAAATTTAAAAAATTATAATAAGCCTCATTACGATGCAGGTTAGTACCCAACTTGAATTTAAAAATTTAGCTAACTGTAAGTACCCATAATCTCTAAAAAAAAATCAGATCCTAAATAATTTTTTGCATACCTCAATATGTAAATAATTAAATCAATGTAAATCTAGTGATGAGAATCTAGGAGTAATTATATATACTTTCGTATTGAACACTTGCTTTGATAACTTTCAATATATATAAGTACTTATCATTTCCAAACAGAGAAAAATCTAACTGTATAAGCCAGGCGAGGTAGCTACTAATAAAAACTTCATAAACTAAGCTCTTAGTAACTACATCAGATCATACAATGTCTTTCACAATCTGTAAATTATGTCTGTCTGTACAGTTCAAAACCTGAGGTATTTCGTATATACCTCATTGAGATCATCGTAAAAATTAATATTCATATATAACTAAAGTATCATCCATCTATGAGATACTGTCAATGAAATAAAATCTATGAGATGTCTAAGCTATCTCAATTAGATCAGATGTATATTCTTCTTTTTATAATCTCATTTTATAATGATATGTTAGCATAAGAAACAATCATATAGTCATAAGCAAACATCAATAAAATAATAAATATCTAATATTTTCTCGGGTTTCATATTTATTATATCCCCATACATTTAAATATATCATATCAAATATGTCATTACTCACCCAAGTCGTAACGCAGTGTGCAGGAAAAGAAACTCTCAATAATTTCATAATTGATATGTCTCATATTTTAGAATAAAATACCCTTAAACTATGATATAATATTATCAATTTGATTAATATTAAGTGACTAATTCAAGAATGTACAATCAATAGGCCAATACTCAAACATATAGTGGAACATCCTACCATAGAAAGAAATACAATCTACTCAGCTTATTTTCAAATAAAATATTTTAGCCTTCTGATCATAAAAATTAAAATTAGTAAAAAAAATAATATTATAATTGAATTACATAAAGAGATAACTCAGAAAAAAAAACTAAAAAATAATCAGGAATAAATAAAACATGAAGAATAAATAAATGATCAAACTAAATATTATCAGATCTAATAATTTTTTGAGAATTAATCATTAGCTATCACAATACTTGGTAAAAAAGAAAAAAAAAATTAGTGAAAAAAAAAACTATTGCTTGTAATTTAAATATTAGTTCTTAAGTCAACAATCCGTGAACCTAAAATAGAGAAATAAGTTTGGGAAACTTTTATTACTGTCTTATACAAATGAAACCCCGATATGTTTGTCTCACTCAATTATTTATTGTACTCATCATCCTACAATATGTATATTAAATTAAGTTTCTTTTGTCTTTGTCTCTGTTATTAATAAATTGTCTGTCTTGTATTTGTTTCTGTTATTACAATATGTATACATATTTGATAATGAATGTAATAATATCATACCTAAAAGTCTCTTCATATATCTCATTTTCACTGTAACATCACCTTCAATTAGAAAAACCTCTAAGAACTATGTGACCAATCAAGTAAACTATATAAAATGAGTGATGAGCAGTAACCTGCCCAACCACTCTAACCCCTTTCAATCCCAATTAGAGAAATTGTGCAACTTTATCATATACATGTATCATCGGAGATGAGTATCATGATGTCACTAACTCCAAGAATCTTGCATATCATGTAAGATTAAAAACTAATTTCAAATCAAACACAATGAACTATCACATAAAATTCAAAAGATAAGAATTTATCAATAGTAATTCCTTCTTCGTCTCGTTGTATGGGTCATTCGTCAAATAGTCAATCATCCTTTGATCATAGAACCATAATCTCACTCTTGTCCTTAAATGCAAATAAATCATATTTCAATCCTTTATAAAATAATAACCAAAATGTTAATTTTCTCCATAAATATAATAGATCATAATCAACCCAAAAAACATAACTCCCTATGGCACACCTAACTATACCAAAATAATTCCACATAGTAGCCCTACAATAGTTTCAATGGACAACAATTCACACCCAAAACCCAACTTCCAAGCAATTCACACATTGTTGAACCAAAGTCACCATTGCACACAATTATTGCATGACATACCTTTTTGTGCACCAAAAGCATCAATGTATTGGGCTTCAATGCTTCGCCACATGCAATTGACATGCAACAATTGAGATTGTGGCACCTCTTTTTCATCACATTCAATGCACATGCATGCATTATTGAACATAGTGCCAAATACACTAAGATATTACAATGCACATTCTCTCTCTAAAAGCAATAGGATTTGTACTCATTAAGATTTTAGTTCTTATATTATATAAAAAATAACTAAAAACAACTCTCAAACTCAAAAAAAAAAAAAGCTGAAATATAATGGGCTAAAAATAATCTATAAAAGCTAGATCTGATAGATTTTTTTATGATTATGATTTTTTTTTTGGGTAGCACATATATTTTAGATTTTTTTTATTTCTACTAAAAAGAATTGCCATTGAAAAATTATATCTTCGCAAGATTATATTTAAGATGTTAATATTGTTAAAGATGTAAATTTGCTAATTATTTAACTTTACAAATTTATTTAAACACAATTTCAGATATAAAATTTTGAGACACTCAAATATTTTTGTTAAATTAAAATTACATAAAACCATTGAATAATAATTATATAATCCAACAAAAGTATCTAAAAATTATTCTTGCACAACTTCAACACATAGTGCACCACCTGAAACACTAATTGAGTAAATAATTTCAACATAATTTCAACAAAAACCTATAACTTTACATTTTGTCCAAAAATCATAATTATATTCAATTGAATGTGTATTCAAATTATATATAGGAATCAGCTTACATAAATAGGAGATATGTTGTGTATTCAATGTTTCTCGATTCAATACAAAAAATAAAATATTGAATTGTAACTATGGAGACTTGAAAGTTTCTTTAATCAAATATTTAGAGAGACGAATTTGTTAGAATTCAAGTAATATTACTTCTAAATGTGATAACTAAACAATAATATATAACTTCTGGTTTAATTTTCTATGAGCAAATGAAACATATAAATATCTAAATTATTTTAAAAAAGTTAGAATATCAAGTTATAATCATGAAGACTTGAAAATTTTAAATATCAAATACTTTGAGAAACTAATTTATTGGATTTCAAGTAATACTATTTTTAACTATGATAACCAAACAATTATATACAAAATCTAATTCAAAATTCTATAATCAAATGAAGCATATAAATATTAAATATCATTTTATCAAAAATAAGATACAAGATTATATAATTGTTAGTACATATATTTCTAATATAAAGCAACTTTTAAATAACTTCATAAAAATATTAAGGAATCAATTTTATTTATTTCCTCAAAGTTAATATGTATTTTATAAAATGATTTATTTATTTTTATTTTATTTTATAATTACTTTAGCACAAATTGAGAAATATCCATAATAAAATATACTATCATTTTCATTGCAATCATTTTTTGAGTTATCATTATATAATTGTATTAGGCGTGATTCAAAGTTCAACTGACATCTTGAGGAGTAGCACTAGCAGTAACAGAAAGAAATTGTGTCATAGTATTCGGATGTCACAACAACATTCTTCCAATGTCACGACATAATCTTCATTCTCACAACTAGCGCATGATATCATGATATGATTTATGTTGTCATGACTGTAACATTAAGTTGTGATCTCATATTTAGTTTCGCGACTAGCTCATAGTATCGCAACATAAATTAAATTGTCGTGATTATCTCATGGAGTCACGACCCCATATTTGGTGTCACAATTGGCTATGATATCGTGACATGATTCATGTTGTTGTAACTCCTAGTTTAAGTTATTACAACTTGTAATATAAATAATGATATTATAATATTAAAAGTATGGAATTGAAACCTAATAAAATCTGATCCCTTTTTCTCTCTTCTCCTCACTTCTCTCTCTCTCTCTCTCTCTCTCATCTACGAATATGAATCCTACCATTGATCATCATTCATGTTCTCTAAAAAAGAAAAAATCTTCAAGATGATCCTTGAAGACTACTAGTAGTTGGAATACTAATATTTAATATCAGGAAATTGGTTCAGAGATTTGAGAATGATGATTTTAAGATTATCAAGAATCAAATTTAAGAAATTTTCTAAAAATAGTTTTGAACTCTAAAAAATAAAGATGGATAATTTGCTGGATCATAGAAAATTGTGGACCATAATTGAAGATCAGGAACATACAGTCAACAGCCAGAAAATACAAATGAAATCTCAAAAAATTGTAGAATATGAGAAACTAGGTCAGAAAACACATGACATGATTCGATTGTGTCTTGTGGATAATATGTTGAGAAATATTTTCAATGAATAGACTACTAATGAATTGTGGACAAAGCTGAAAATCTTCTATCAAAGTAAATGTTTGGTGAACAAACAATTCCCAACAAAATGTTTGTTCATCAAAGAGGTTGACAAGTGACTTGTGGATAATGTGTTGATAGACAATTCAGAAGTTTTGAACTACTGAAAATATTGATTCAAGAGTCTCTTATTACATGAATCCTTATCGACATTGATTCTATAAATATGAGAACCATGATAGAGAATATATAATAATGAGGAATGACTCAACCGTGAAAATTATTGGCTGTGAAATGGAAAAAATGAAGAGACATTATAGGCGAATCAAAATTGTTTTTAATAGTGATATATATTCCTAGTCTCAATAGAAATTTGATATCTGTCAGTGCTATGATATATTCAAATATAATTTTCAGCTAAAATAAGTAATCTTGCAAAATAACTTGAGGTTTAGATATCTATCAATGACTTGATAGAGAAATTTGATATCTATCTATAATTTGTATAAGCTACTAAAAATCATCATCAAGGTTGCAAATAATAATTACTTTATTTCAGAAAATGAGATAACTATTAATACATAGTTAGTGGATGTTATGGCATAGAAGACTTAGACACATCAGCATAAAACATCTGGCAACTATATCCTTGAATGAAATGATAGAAGGAATATCAAATGGTAGAAGAAATATCATAGTTAGTCTGTCATTGTTCAAGAAATTAGCAGATAATACTGTTCCCTAAAAATATTTAGGGCACATCTATGAATTAATAGTATCCTAACCATTTGAATTAAATGTTGATTCTTCTTTTCAACTATCTGATTCTATCGAGAAGTATCAATATATGATATCTGATGAACTATCTTGTGCTCATCAAAAAATAAAAACTAATGAAAAATATACTCTAATATGTTAAAAAGTCTCAATATCTTAGTGTCACATCCAGACTGAATCTTTATTCTTTCATAAAATTTTACAAAAAAAAAAAAAATTATGATATTTCCTTAAACATCGATAAGCATGTAAATCTACTATAATTATCAAGATTAACAAAGATAATATAATCATATGTAATCATGTTACAAGGTCCCAGACATCTAAGAGGATCATGTGGTATATCTCAAATCCTCTTGCAAAATTACAAGAATCAAACACACTCAATACCATGAAATCAATTAATTATCACACGTGCATTAATAGTTGTGCATCAATCTACATCGAGCTGTTAATCTCAATTTGAGATGAATTTTCCAATAAATAATTTATGTATCTTTAAACCATAAATCAAACTCTCAGTAATATAGTCTAAAGAGTAAAAGTATCTAACCTCAATATTAACTAGATTATACCTAATGGTCCCAAATTAATTCTAATCATTTTAAATCATCACAATGCACACCTCTACCCAAAAGTAAAACAATCAAAATACAATAACCAAAAAATTTTTACTAAATAAATTATGGCTACCACAGACAAAATATACCAAATGGCTGCCTCATACAAATGTGGAATGTCCTACACAAAAAAAAATGGGACAAAAAAAAGATTTTTGAACAAAAATTTGGTTGCACTCCGACAAGGCTTACTTACACAAAAGGATCCCAAGGGGTTGCCCTACCAAATGTGGGATGCCCTACACAATAGGGTTCGAAGTTCAAAAAGTGGTGTTGGTGACAATTTTGTATCGTCGATGCCACGCAGCCGTTGTGCCGCCACCACATCAACCATTGCATTGCCTACAAAAATAACTTTTAACTAAAAATATGTCAATGAATGTCTGACAACTTCAGTATCTAATAAATAAACCGAAAACACTCGTTGTACTTAGGCTTTTCGCTGCTACAGTGTAGCAATGCTACCATCACTGTCATAACTTATGCCAATTTTAGTGCAGTGTCACGCACTAAAATTGATACCATGTGAAGTTACCATTTAAAGTTCTGATTCTGGAATGCACAAAAGAGAGATACAAAAAGTTCAGGAAAATAATGGTATTAATTGAATAACTATTTTTTTATCCAATATGACTATATATATATATATATATTGTTTGGGACATCCCACAAATCAGGTGCTCCCAAACAAATATAATAAATATCACTAATAGTGAGGTCTAAAATTCTCAGTTTAATTAAAAACAAATTATCAATTCAAAAATAAATAATCAATTGATCATCAATGCTCAAAAACCCTAATAAAAAAACATATCATAGAAATAAGACCAAACAATGCATCTTACTTAATCTCAAAAAAAAAAATTTCCCTTAGAATCTTCTAATCCTATAAAATAATATAAGCGAAAGAAAAATTAAAATTAAAATTAAGTTTTCTAAAAAAATAACTCACAAAACTAATACTACTAAATAATCAAAAATAAAAAAAACATGCAAAAAAAATTAAGTACTTGGTTGAATATTATCATAACGAATTATTTTAATTATTTGTAAATTACATATTATAATATTTAGAAAATAAAAAATAATAATAAATAGAGAATGATTATTTAAGATATAAATATAGACTCTTGAATCAATAACTCATAAGTCTATAATGCGAAGATAAGTCACAATGAATGTGATACCTAAGAAATAAAGAGTATTTGCTACTATCTTAGAAAAAAAATTATATATTTAGCTGAGTCATAGTGAAGGAACTTCGTGATGCCAGCTAGATAGCTATAATAATCACCTATCTTTCTCAATACCTCATAGTACTCTTCACTTCCTCTCTATATATAATTTCCAAAGAATCTCTATGAAATGTCATTTCTAGTTATAATATATGCATTGTCGGAAAATTTCATCGGCATACTAGCTTGATTTTTAACATTATTGCTCCCTCAATTAACATTAATTGCAGATTGACATCTTTAACACACATCATAACTATAGTTATTAAAGACATACCTTATGTGTGACTAAAGCCCACGCTCCACCATGCTCAAGCAAAAGCACCTTGCCTTGCTTGCCTCGCCTTAGGCACCCCCACTTACAAAATATATTATTCCCAAAACCCCCCACAAATCATATTATTCCAAAAGTCTATTTCTCTCTCACTATCAAAAACTATAAATAATATATTTGAAATTTTAAAATTTTACATATTAAATTATGAAATTATTATTTTATTTTAGAACTCTGATTATATATAATAATAAATAATACTAATAATATTTAATTTTTATTTTTATTTTTTTTACTTAATTATATTTTATTAATAATAAAAATTACAAATAATACTTAATAAAAATATATAATTTATATATATATTAGGTTGAGTATGCCTCACATAAAAAAAAATTCAAGCCATTGTTACATATTGCACCATAAGTAAATGCGTCAAGTGGGTAGGGTAGCCCAGGCATAACATGAGGCCTAATTCAACTGTGCAAGGGCCAACACAAGGTCAAAAACCATGCATGGACCATGGTGCATGATTCAACCATACCAATGGCACGACTCATATTGAGCCAGAACGACATGGGCCTCATGTCATGCTAGGCATGACCAGATTTTAATAAAAATAATTTTTTACAATAGCTACTTTAATTCTCACCCATTTGGATGTGCCACCAGGACAACATTATGATAACACCTATCACTATCATGTTAATTATAAATAAAAACAATAATTTTTTTATATTTTTTGATCTAGCGACTCATTTGCAAAAATCATATAGCTGTTGAATTTTTGTCAAAAAAAAATATATATTTAAAAAAATAAAAAAAAAATAATTAAAAAAATTATAAATATTATATTAATATATTTTGTTTTTCATAATTAATCTTTAATCTCTCATTTCCTCTACTTGCTCTTACAGCGACATTATTTTTTATTTGGGTCCACTTTTGTTAAAAAAAAGTATAATTTTGATTTTGTAAAGTACCAATCTTAATTTGTAATGATGAGCTATAACTTTCAGTTTTATGTGGGAGAATACAAGATTAAGCATCCAAAATATTTGCTGCAAACATAAAATTAAAATATACATTATGATTGTGTTGAAAACTTGAAATTAATTTATTTTATTTAAGAATTTTTTAGATTAATAAATAATTTTATTAAATAAGCAAAAAATATAAAATATTAGTCTTTTTCTCATACTTTCAATCCAATCTCATACATTAAAAAATAATAAATAATAAATATAATAAAAATAAATTATACCTAAATATATATATATAAAATAAGGATAACCCAACGGAAAGATCTTGAGACCAAAATTAAGTTCTATCCTATGATTTTCATCCACTTGCCTAAAAAATATAAAAATAAATGAATTTCAGTAGTCAGAATGTACTTTAACATAATTAAAAATAAAAAAAAATTAGAAATGTCAAAAAAATTGGCATAGTATTTTATATATATATATATATATATATATATATATATATATATATATATGATTACGAGTAGCACTTGTCACCTTATAAGAGATGTCAATCAATTTATCATAAAAATATCATACATTGAATTTCAAGTTCATTAACTCGTTCATTTACTATAATGAGTTCGGAAATAAAGATATGACATTGATCTTTCAATTAAATTTTAGGATGATAAAATAGTTCATGTTATGCAAATGTACATTTAGCCTGATTCTAATAGAATTCCTAGGTCAGTCAACATGAATAAAATAATAAAATATTTGATAATTAAAAAAATTAAGAAATATAATAAAATAATATTCATAATATCTGACATTTGGATTAATCGTGAAGATACTTCATTTATCATAATGCTAGATATTCTCATGTTGGCCCATCATATATGAGAATCTGACAAAAATATTTTAAAAATATAACATTCAAAATAATTTTTTTAATATTATAATTAATAATATTCAAATAATAGTGTTACTATTAATATAATTGTCAAAACTTTTAGAAATGAGCATTAGTTATTAATTTTCACGTTAAGTATATGTATCATTGTCAGGTAAAAAATTAATAGTGCATGTAAAAATGAAAATTATTTTTTTATATTAAAAAATATAAAAAATTCACTAAAATATCATAGAATACTTAACAAATAACAAGAATTCCATTATCTATGTTTGTTAACAAGCCTAAAAAAATTTCAAATAATTATCCGATACTATTAGAATTATACTTACATAATGTTAGAATCATGTGTCGACTATTAATATGTGGTATCCAACTATATCAATGGACTATGTCCCCACCACACACAAATATGTCTAAAATCAAACTCTACTTTTTTTTCTTTTTTCTTTTTTTTTGTGTTTTCTACTTGGGTTTGCACACATCCCCTATGCACACAATAGGGTTTGGGCAACTAATGTGCATTCTTGCTACCTAAGATGTGTCTTTGAGCACCTACAATGGGCATCCACATCTACACACTATGTAGAATACATGTAATAATATATGCATATTATGCATGCATGGCAAGCTTCTATCTCACCGATTATACCCTTTTCTAAGATTTACATAATTAGCTTTGATATTATGTAAAAAAAAACATTTACATAAAAAGCATACTAATTCCATGTATAATGCAAACTAAATATATCACTCTTTAAGATATCAAATAAAAAAATTACAATATAAATATAAAAATAATGGTATCAAGAAAGCCCACATATTGGGTGCTTCCATCACAATAATGAAAGTAAACTAAAAGTAAAGTACAATAATATTTGTTACAGTTTTTTTTTTTGTTTTTTTAATTTATTTATGAGAGCATACAACATACATGCTACCTTAATCCAATTAGCATGTGTTTATAGAGAATTTTCTATACATAATTTATTGGGCTAGTATGAGTTTTTGCGATAAGTGCATATTATTTATAAGGTTTCAAAGTGAAAATTTATTTTCTAAAAAAAATTAGGACTTACAAAATATTAGAATTTTGTCCTTGCTAGGTTCTCACTGGCATTGCCCTTCTCCACTCCACTCTGACACCTGCACATGCCGATGCCACTATCAATAAATTCTATTGAGCCCCAATGCTTTTTCTTGTTACAAGCACTATTTGGCCTTGTCAGCAATGAATTTTCTATAAAAGCACCAATGCCAATAGTTAAATTATTGTGCCAGTATATCCACTATAACAGCACATCAACACCATCATGTGCCACCCTTTGGATTGCAGCTCATAAATTTCTTTTAGGGTGGCTAAATTATGGTGCAATGTTAAATTCTGAAATTGTGTACGATGTAGATGTGAAATGAGTATGTGCACAATTGTTTATAGGCAAAATTGTGGTGCAATGTGTGTTAAAGACATTAACATATAAAAAAATATATAATATATAAAAAAATATAAATGAGTATGTGCACAATATGATGTCTGTATATATATGCGAGAAATTTTTTTTTATAATACATATTATAAAAAAACAATATATCATAAAGAAATATTGAGAATCAATTTTTAGAAAGAATACCAAAAATTCTATCAGATATTGAGAGAAATTAACCATCATAATTAACCAGTGATCCTCACAAAGCTCCCCTACCATGAACCTTAGTATAGAATAATATATAAAATGCTTTTGTAAAACAGCATCATATACTTCTTGTTTCTCATGTTCCACAACTCTTGCAAACCATTTTTATATTTCAAACATTAAGATTGTCGGCTGAAAAGTCAATAATCACATCACAAATAGTTATAATTTATTTATTACTTTTTTTCCTTCTCAATATATTATAATAATTAATAAACAATTATCAAAATCATTAATTGTGTTAGTATTAAATTTGATATTTTATTTATTTAGCGTGTTATTTTTATTTATGAGTATCCCAATAATTTTTTTTCTATATATTTCATTTCTAGACAACTCAACTTTAAATTTAATTTTTTTATTAATATTGCCCTAAAATTCACAATACTTTGAAAAATACTATATTTAAGATCGAGCAAGTTAGATTATATATTTTTTCTTCTATGATTAGGTATCCAACTAAATACTTTAGTACTTTTTATTAATTAATTATTTATTAGCATTATCATATGTCTCTAGCCAAATTAAGAATATTAAATCATAATATTAAAGATATTTCTATCTTAGAATGTCAAATTTGTCAATGAAAAATAATATAACAAAATCTCACACCTTGTTTGTCAAATTTATGAATAAAACTCATTTTATCTGATAGAATTATACGTATTTATGAATAAGAACTCGAGATTAATGTTGATACTTTATTATATTTATTGATGATTATATATTTTTTTGATTAATTTTTTTTTATATCAAGTCATATATGTATTTTTTTGGATTTTTTAATCATTTTATAAAAAAATAAAAAATAAATTAAAAAATATAAAATAATTAGAAGTAAAAATTCATTAAAGTATACATTTAATAATTTCATCATTTATACTATTTATCAATTTTTTGAGAGAACTTATTTTGCAAAGATCATTTCCCAACAAATGACAAAATTATACCTAAAATGATTAAGTATGTTTTCTTACTTATTCCAGCACCTAGAAATGATACAAGTTTTTTTTTTGCATAATATTTAATAGAATATTAGCAAGTGATGATATTATATTTTTTTTGAGTAAGACTGATTTTTAATGAGCTTAGCAATAATAATATTTCAAGAAATTCATATGAATTTATTAATTTTTTGTACTTCTTTATACTCTCACTTAGACATCTAGTTAGGATAGAAAAAGATCACTCCGCTATATTTGAACTTGTTGATTTACATTAGTCCCTTACAAAATTATCATGCATATCAACTGTCAACATATATAAAACATAATGATTTTTAAGAGAGTAAGATTCATTAGAAGAATCTCTTATGAGTCCACATGTAGTTCCATAGTCTTTTGATCCTAAGGATGAAATGATAACATGATCACATTATCATGCAAGACTTAAAGTTTATTCTAGTAAAATGAGATGTATAAAATTTGTTCAAATTATATGATAGTCTTATTCTCCCGAGAAGCCAAATAATTTTATAACTGACTCTTCTGATCTTTATTTCTAGATTACTCTCTATAAAAGATATAAAAACTATACTCAATTAGAGATGTCAAACGGGCCGGCCCTGGCCGGCCCGTTATTTTTTTGAGCATGAGAGTGCCTTCGTGCTAGGCCCGGCCCGGCCCATAGGCACGGCAGGCCGTGCCGTGCCTTGCCTGGCCCGCTCGGGCTGGCCTGTTCGTATGATTCAGAATTCAGGGGACAGCGGGTCGGGTCGGGTCGAATCAGACCTGACCCGCGGTCTTTTTTTCCGGAGGAGCCATCGCAGGGTCGAGCTCAAGGGAGTAGGGACACCCGACACGGGACGAACCCGTGCCAGTGTGTCGTGCCACGGGCCGAACCATGTCGGGTCAAGCACGGCACGAGCAAGGCACAGCACAGCACGACACGGGCACAGCACAGCACGACACGGGCCCAGGCACAAAATTTTCCCGTGCCGGGCCGGCCCTGACAAGGCCGAACCATGCCGTGCCTCGTGCCAGGCCGGGCCGACACGGCCCGGTTGACACCTCTATACTCAATATCATATTTTATAGATATTATCATAATATCATAATTACATATTTTCAATTTTTTTATTTCTTTTATTATTTCTCTTAAGTCTTAATGATACAAAAATACTTAAAATTAATTTTTGAGATATTATCTCATTCAAAATGACAACAAACCATTTAGAAAAAGAAAATTTTTCTACTATAATGAGACTTGAGATTTAGCCTCAATCATCATGAAGATCTATTATTGGTTACAAATATATATTCATTATAAAGATTAATTCAAATAAAAAAAAATATTACTTACAGTCAATTTATTGTGAAAAAATTCATCCATATAATTGAAATAATTTACTAAGATATTTTTTTCTCAAGGAACTAATATAATCTCTATTTAGATACTAATGTCTTTGATAAATTTCTCATAAATTAATGTTATATTAGTTAGAAATTAAAAATATCATTTCTTACAATGTCCTTGAAAAAAAGGTGTAAACAGATAAATTAATTGAGTTTCAAGCAATACAAACATACTGAATTTGTAAATTATGGAAGATATGTATAACTTAAAGCTAGAGGCATCAAGTAGATCAGGCAACCCGAAAAGGGCACGAGGCACGACCCAAAATAAAAGTATCAGGTCTGGCACAACACAATCTAGAACCATATCTAGACTATAGTCATGTCAGCCTATGGCACGGTTAGTGTCGTGCTGGGCTAGAACAACCATGCCGCATGTCAATCCAGCCAGACGTATTCCATGCAAGCATGCGGTATGAGCATGGGCCACGGATTTTTAAAAACCCCACCTTCCTTCTTGCCCATTATATTCATGTAACGAGTAAGAATTACTGCCTCAATAACAATGACAGGCACAAACTTGACATTGCTATCTAAAAAAATAAAAATTAAAAAAAATGTTTTTTTGTTAATATTTATAGCTATTGGATTTGATTCCAATGACTATTAGGCACAAATCTAATGGTTGATAAATCTCTCCCCATATTAAATAAAAAAAATTCAAAAAGATTATTATTTTATGGTAAATTTTTTCTATAAATATAGAATAAAATATTTTTAATATTCATCAAATTCATTTCATTTCATCTCCTTTCCTCTGCTCCTTTTTTTTGCTATGCTTGGTGTCTGTTTTAAGCTATGAGCTTGTTAATTAGAAAAAGAAAAAGACTATTGCACAAATAAAGTTGTTATAATTATATATAAATTAATAAAATAACAAATAATAATTTTAATAATAATGATTTTGATCTATATATAATAATGATAATCCAATCAAAATGTCCTAGATCAAAATTAGATTCTCTCCACTTACCTTGACCTATTTTCCTATAAAATCTAAAACTAAGCGAGCTTCAATAGTCTATACTCTATACTAACTTTAACATAATTAAAAATAAAACTTTTATAAATATCAAAAAAAAAATCAATTATATATATTATAAAAAATATATACATTTATGAATATTAATGACATTGACCATCATAAGAAGTATGCCAATCAATGTACTAAAAACATGCTGCATTAGATCTCATGCAAATTCAACTGAGCAACGTAACCTTTGAAGTTGAATCAATTTTAATTTTATTTTTCCAATTCATCTACCACAATAACTTCGAGAAAAAATAGATGGTCAAATTGATTACTCTCATTAATCTTCTAATTAGATTTTTAAAAAATCCTAAGATAGTCAGTATTATGAAGACCTACTTCCAACTTACTTATCATATAATTCCTATGTTTACTAGTAGAAAATACAATAAAAAATATGATAAATTAAAAAAATAATTAATAATTAATAAATTTAAAAAATATAATCAAATGATATTTGTCACGTCCGAGATATAAAATAGTCATGTTGATGCATCATTTGCATGCATCTCTACCCACTATGTAAATTTCAACTGAAAACTTAATAAAAAAAATTATAATTTTTTTAAGATCATTCATCCTCATGATAGTTCTGCCATATATAAGTATATGGTGAGGATTTTTAGTGAATATAATATTTAATATAAAATTTTTAATATTATATTCAATGATGCTTCAACAGCAATATTATTATTGATATATTTGTCAGAATTATTAAAACTGAATCGTTAGATAAAATTTTTAACATTAGGCATATATGTCAGATAACCAACCTACCAGCACAAATATGAATAAAAATTATTTTCTACATTAGTAAAAATAAAAAATTCATTAAAATACCTTAAGATATCTAGCAAACCATAATAGTTTAACAGTCTATGTTTGTCACATGACGTAAAAAAAATTTCAAACAAATATAAAATACTATTAAAATTATATTTACATGATATTAAAATAAGAGGATATTATGTTTTGATGTGTTTCCCCAAAAATTTTTAACAATTAAAAACTAAACTTTTGATATTTATAAAAAAATCATAAAAATATAAATAAATTAAAAATAAGAACACTCGAGTTCGTAAGTACTAAAATATCATCGCCCCTCTCTCCTGCCCATCTCCGCTCACCCTTCTACCCTCACCTCTCGCCCCTCTCTCCCCACCCATCTCCCCCCGTCCGTCTCCACGAGCTCAATGAAGGAGCTTGTCGAGCTCCAACGAGCTCGAAGTGGAACTCACTGAGCTCCATCAAACTCTGACGAGCTCGACGTGGAGCTCACCGGAGCTCGACGAATGTCCAATGAGCTCTTTCATGGAGCTACGTCGAGCTCCATGAATGAGCTCACTAGAGCTCCTCAAGCTCTATTGTGGAGCTTGGCAGAACTCCGTGAAGAAGCTCGAGGAGCACCAGGGAGCCCCTACGTGGGCGAGAGGAAGGGGCGTGGGAGAGGGGCGAGGGGGATGGGCGAGGGGGATGGGCGAGGGCGAGGGCGAGGACGAGGGCGAGGGCGAGGGCGAGGACGAGGGCGAGGGCGAGGGCGAGGGCGAGGGCAAGGGCGAGGGGTGAGAGCGAGTGCGAGGAGCTGAGGAAAGAGGCGAGAGTAGTTTAGGACTTATGAATTCGAGTGCATTTATTTTTAATTAATTTATAGTTTTGTGATATTTTTACAAATATCAAAAATTTAGTTTCAAATTTTTAAAAATTTCTGTGGAAGCACCCCAATACATAATTTCTCCTTAATATTATGTATTGACTAAAAATAAATTATATTCAATTATATCAATAATAAAAATAATAAACTTATTGTTGATAATTTAGACTAAATTATCTATTTTTTTAATGAAATTCTTAAAAATTTCTTATGATACGTCAAATATATATTCATTTATGTACACTCTAACCACTTGCAGTGCACTTGAGTACACATGCGATATTAATGACATTTTTAGCAAATATAGAGAATAATATGCATTTATTGTCATGGTCATGGAGATATAAACTAAATATTAAAAATATTGGTATACTATTTCAATACTTTATTGTTTAGCTATATATATGAATCCTAATATTAAGGTGAATAGGATATAAAATATATTAAGATACATATCCATTTACATGAACATACAAACGTTAAGGTTTGATTCATTAAAAATTAACTAATATATTTATAGTTTACGACACTATGTTAGATAGTTATAGTAAGGCTCTAAGTATATACATGAATATCATATTCAGAGATAATAACTTTTTCATCTAATTAACTTGAAACAGACAATGTGGTAGTCTATCAAATAAAAATGAAATATATTAATACTTAGAAATCAATTATTATTTTATCTTATCACATGACAATAATAAAATTTTTGATAATTTAAGTTGATATAAATCATACAAATCCACCTATATCATATTATTTAAGATTGTACATGATCTACTGACCCCTCCAGTGTCTAGTACCACATCGCAGTCTTTTTTTAATTATTACCAATGTTATTTCAGATAGGAGATCTAGATTATGACCAAATATCATGGAAACACTTGTATACTTGAAAAACTATAAAAATTAAAAGTTAGACATTCAAGATAAAATGAAAGAGTTACTGATGAATAATAATTCATGGGACATCGAAGATATTAAAATCACCACTAGTATTACCTTTAAAATCATACATGATAATGATAATTTACATCTGCACTACTATACCACAAACACAGACTAATGACTAATGTAATGCAATATGCAATTTCTTTTATTTTTATTTCTACTTATATACCATATTTATGATTATATATTTATGAATAATTTGTTATTGTTTATATTATTTAGTTTTTTTAATTTGTCATTCAAAATTTTAGAATTTATTATTATTTTCTTAATAATAATATAGTGCAATCTTTAATATAATGCAATTTTAGAATTTTATTTTTTTTAATTATTATTGATATCTTGAGCCGAATGTAAAATATATTCTTGATATTGAATTTATTTTATTTGAATTTATAATATAGTGCTATCTTAAATTTTATTATTTAAATATATTATTTTTCTAATGAATTATTAAAGATACATTTAATAATGTATAAATTTTTAATTGGAATTTCGACCGCCCAAAACAAGCATGACCCCGCACAGAAGTGCCAGGTTGCGGGCCAATCAGGCCATGTCGGATAGGCCTATAGTGATTCTGTGCCAATAAGGCATGACAAGAACCCTTATTATGTCATGTCAAGCACGACATGGTGGCCCAATTGGGCCTTTAAAAATTTATCATGCCGACATGGCATGGCACAATCCATTTGATGCATTTACTTAAATTAGTCACAAAGAGATTGACTTGTAAGATTTTAACTAACAGTTACTTTTTTTTATTTATTTAGATGTATTATAAATTATTCTTTATTTTTAATGAGTCATTCAGATGAAAAATTTATCTTACTGATTATATATATATATATATATATATATGAGATGATTGGCTAAAGATCATCTAACTTAATAAGTATTTTCAAATAAAATATCTTAAAGACTCAGATATTTATGCAATCAATATAATTAATTATTTCATATATTTTCCAAAACTTATTCATTGATACAACTCTTCAAATAGCGAGATAAGTGAAGAAATCTATAAGTTTTTATCTCTTTCAATGATTACAAACACCTTTAATCAATTAATTTTTTGAATTGAATTGAGGATCGACTTACAGTTAGATGACATCTACTGTAAGATTTTTAACTTGTTTGAAGATAATCTTTTCTACTAAAAAATAATAAATAAATGATAATTTCAAGATTTAATATAATGATAAAATTCAAGATAATGATGACAGTCACTTGCGAAAAACTTTAAATTAGATACTTTTTGGAGAATATCAGGTACATCAGGCAATGTCATGCTAGCATGGCTAAATTTTTTTAGGTTTCGGCCAGGCAAATGCGTTGTGTCAGACACAGTAAGGTACTTCCACCTGAACAGAGCCATGCTGGTATGGCCCATCAACTTACATAAGGAATCCGAGCATGCCAAGTCAAGTTGGACCAAACTTGACCCCAGTACAACCAAGACAATCATGATTTCATGCCTTGAGCCCTTGCCTCGACTAGGCTAGGCCCAAACCACAACCAGAGGGCAAAGGTTATGCAAAAATATATATGTATATAAATATTATATATGTATATATATATATATATTAAATTTTTAAAAAAACAACATAAACAAGGTCACAAATACAATACAAAATACACACAAATTTAATTTAAAATGTGAATTCGTATCTATTTGCATACAAAATTCCAAATATAAAATACTAAAAATATTACATGCAAGTGTAGCTCTGATAGTAGTAACATTAATTAATAAACATGATATCAATCACTCTCACCTAGTATAGTTTTTATCATCACAGCTCCAAGAATCTATATCATCATTTTCATGTATGTTATCTTCAATTTGTAGCTCTTTCACTTTATCTTAAAAGACTTATTCAAGCATCTTTCTTAATTTTTAAGCATGATAGAACTTCAATAATAAATAAATATATTATACTTCTCTTATCGAAAATTATATTTACAACTATAAAGAAAATAGATTGATATAATGCTAACCACCATAAGGGTTAGTAGATCATATATCATTTTTAGATAACACATGAAATATAATTTCAGATGTTTTTTATCAATTCAATATATTAAAAAATGTAATATTATAATATAACAAGATGAAATAGTAATTAGTATCAACTTACTTAGAAAATTGAGTCTTATTCAATGAACTTTATTATCATTTGCCGCTAGCTAACTAGATTAAGAATTATGTCCAAATATGATGTTTATCTCCATACTCTATTACTCATTAAAATTATCAAATTTAATTTTATAATATTTAAATAAATTATTTACTTATTTATAAATCCTAACTTTTAGTTTTTTGTGATTTGTTCATATAAATGGATACATATTTTATAGTTATTTTTATCTTTTAACCTTAACTTTAAAATATATACAAGCATCTAAGTAATAAATAGATAAAACAGAAAACTAATATTTTAGATATTTCTTTTCTATCCCAATAGCATGATACTAAAATATAAATATTCTTTATATTAATTTTAAATATTATTTATATTACATATGTATCTAAGTATAATATATATTATGTGAGTGTATATAAATAAATACATATTTATCGTATCATAAAAGATTATCATAAATATTTAAATAAAAACTTTATTTTTTAATTTTATTTATTAATTATTATTTAGTCATATTTACTATTTATATAATCAGATATCATCCAACTTCCAACAACAAATATGTAAGATTTAAAATATATTTAATATATAGTTGAAATTTCTCCTTTTTAGACCTAATAATTTATATAATACATTAAAGTCATATAATTTGCTAGTATCTTAATATATTTTAATATATTATGTATTTATTCTAATTAGAAAAATAATTTGTAAGTATGCCTGCACTATTAAATTTATTATGTGACACATACATAATGAACAAAATTTTTGCATAGAGAGCATCTCTAATGGTTCTCACAAAATTATTTATTGTCACTATTATTTGAGACATTATCAAATACTATGCTAAATATTTTATTTTATATGTTAAATTCCCTAAAAACTCTTGACAAATATGCATATATAATTAAATCATCATTAAGTTGATGAATCTCATAAAATTCTAAAATTTTATATTTCATTTCCTCTAGGCTAATCGATCGACAATTGACCTACTTGGGAACAGCATTTTTTAAATATGTATTCAATATAAAAAATATTAAATAATACTGGCCATTTTATATGTTTTTCATAATATATTTTACCTAAAAGATAATATTATTTATAACCAATTCATAAAAACTTAAAGTTTAAAGAATTTTATGGCCCATTTGATAAAATTGAAAAAATTTAAGTGCTGAAAATAAATGCTGAAAAATAAGTACTGAAAAATTAAGGATGAATTTATAAGTATTAAATTTGTATTAAAAAACTATTTGATAAATTACAGTTAAAAGATTGTTGAATATAAATATATTATTTGATAACTGTAAATACTGAATGCTGAAAATAATGTATTTTATATATTTACCATTATTATCATTATATTATATATTATCCAACATGAATAAAAATTCTATTAAATTTTTTTTTATTAAAAAAAATAAAATCCCTAAAAATATATGCATAAATAAATCATAAATTCAAAAAAGAAATAGAAATATTTTAAAAATAACCAATAAAATTTAAACTCTCTAAAACTATCCAAATTTTTAATATAAAAATAAAAATTAATAAATAATTAGTTGATTTACTATTATCTCTTTTTAGTTAAGCATGAAAGAAGATTAGGGTTATGATTTATGGTGATAAAATAAAAAAAAGAGAAGACAGATTCATAAACTGAACTGTATGATGAATAAAAAAACGAAAAAAAAAATTAAAAAAAAAAAGATAATGATAATTTTGAAAAAAAAATTTGTTAAAAATTTTCAGCCTTTAACATTAAATAGGTCTCTACCTACTTAAAATTTTCAATAAATTTTTACTTAAAATTTTAATTTTTTAGCTCTCAATTTTTTTATCAAACGTACTTAAAATCTTCAAACCATTAAAAATTATTTTAAGTGCATTATCAAATAGCCCCTTAATAAATAATTATGAAATCAAAAATTTTTAGTATGAAATATACAGTTTGATAGAGTTGATGACTAAAATTAGAGAAAAAAGTCACATAAATCATAGCATATGATATATCATAACTTGATTATATCATAAAATAATTTCAAAATTTATTCTTGATCAAAATTTTATATGCGTAATCATTGCAATATTCATATGACATAATTCTACTACCTTGTTGACATAATATTTTTTTTTTGCAATATATTCTTTCGTTTGCGAAGACTTCTTAGGATCATAACTGAACTAGTTCAAAATAACTTCATGATTGTGATATTAATTTTACATCATAGGTCACAGCAAACAAGTACTCTACATATGCTAAAAGTCACAATAGCCTAAAAATGTTGCATTTTTTGTTTACCAAGCTATATAATACTCAATTCAAGTCACAACACTGATTTGACTACAAAATATTACATAAAACCAAAATCAAGCCAAAAATAACACAAGTGCCACTACTTTTAACTTAAGAGTAAAACAAATGTCATGTTCATTCTTCAATGCCATAACTTTAGATTACAAAAATAATATATATAAATCACAATCACACTCAGTGCCGCAACAATGAGAATAAATGTATACGTTTCAATCATATTTTAACACTGACTTTATATTATAGAAACTAAATAAGTCATAATAATTTTTTCCAGGATCACAACTATCAAACAAAAAAACCAAAATTATAGCTCATACACGACACCAAAATTTTATTTAATGCTACGACTTTTATTCAGTGTCACAATTTACAATTAAAAAACTCACATCGAACACTCAGATATATAAGAAAAATCCTAAAAACCCAAAATTACTCCATGAGAGGCATGAGAAAAATGACTGAAAAAATAACACAACTTTATTTTTGAGGTAATTCATAAGCAATAAAGGTAATACTAGTCATAAACATAAATCATAGCATGTGACACTCGTTATGATGTCCTCCTAGGAGCAAATTAAAGTAAAATTGAGCAAATATCAATAAATTTAAATTTTAAAACCTAGATTTTCCAATGAGATAAAATTAGGTACCCAAATTCATAAAAAATGAATTTTCACTTATCTGGTATGTCATTTTCCTTATTTTCAAGCTAAAAAAATCTATGAAATATATAATATATTTATTATGATTGATACTATATATAATGATTACATATAATATTTTATTATAATATTATTTAGTTATTGATACTTTTATAATTAAATAGAACTAAGATTGAGATTTTGGCTAATGACAATTAATGCATAATTAGAGTAATGGATGATAACAAGTTATAAAATATATTCATGCATAGCATATAAAAAAAATGATAATCATTCTAATCATGACACAAGACAACCATATACAATAAAATCTAAGATTAATATATGTTTAATCATTATGAATATGATACTTATAAAATTAAAAGCACAACTATTTTTATTGACCACTTTATTATGCATATCTTAGATAAATTAACCATCAATTAATATTGAGCGATAAATAAAATGCTTTCATATGAATCTCATTTATAGTAAGTCACCTATTATAATGAAGGATGATAATAAATAAATTATGCGAAAAGCATAAACAAATATAATTCATATGATTGTGAGAATCCTATGAGTTATATCTAATCATATGACTATCAACGATGAAACACAAAGAAAATTGTACAAAAACTTTTATTAATACATCAATTCTCATCAAGAAAAATAAGAATATATTTTAATCAAGATGTTAAATAAGAAAAATAAGAAAAACTTTTATTAAATTTTAAAGAATAAGAATATATATCCAAAATAATAAAGATGGTTAATAAATTGCCTAAAAAATAAAAACTTATAAGTAACCTCCAAGTAGAGATGATATTTTATTATTATTATATAATACTAAGAAAATAACTGAGAAAATTATCAATGAGAACTCAATAATTGATGATTATCTTATATACTAGAATGACAAAAGATCATTCAATAATTATTCAACATTTATTCTATGATTGAATATAATTATATCAAAACTATATAGGAATTCTATCACATATAAAAATATATAACTTTTCAAGAATCTAAAATTTATGACTTGAATCTTAATTATTGTATCTACTAGAATAGTTATTAATTATTATTAACTAATATAACATGTGTGCTCAAATCTTATGAGATTGATATCTTAACTAAAAATTTATTATTTATATGACTCATATACTTAAGAATTTATATTTGATGAGAAACTATTCTCCAAATAGCATTTGAGACATACCTAAGCATAATATTAGGTATGTAATAAAATCATAACAATGTGTACGTCATGATTCCTATTTAATATACAATTATTAAAACAAACATATTAGATTCACACACTTATTTTAAAAAAAAAACAACAAAAGGGCAAGTGCTTTGCACATATTGTGTCGTGTAGTATCGTGTCGTGTCATGCCATGTCGTGCCATAGATCAACTCACGTGTAGGGCAGACACATCTCCTACCCATGGCCATGTAATGCCCGACATGGCTTATTCAAGTTGTACCATAGGTTGGGCTCATGCTACCCAATCCAATGATATCTTAATTTTATACCGTGACAATTAGACAATAAGATGTATAATTTTTAATCTAATATTTTTCAAGTAAATAAATTATTTTTTCTTATTAAAAAGATCTAGAATATAACTATTAGTATAACTCAATCCTATAATTAATTAATCAATAGATATTTTCACAAAAGACAAAAACTTTGAATATGTCTCAGCTCACTTTTTTTTCCTCGACTTATTATTTCTAAGGATGTCAACTGGCTATGAGACCTGGGCATGGCATGAGACACGACACGATTCAACCATGTTTGACACAACACGACATAATTCAAATTGCCTAGACTAGCCTCAAGCTAACCTATGGCACAACATGACACGACATGCCCATTTGACACATCTAGGTGTTTCAGATTTGTATACATCAAGTTGAGGAAGAATGCATGGATAAAGTGAAAGGTGTTTTCGGTGGAAGCTTTGAAATAGCACCCATGTTTATTTTTATTTATTTATTTTTTCTTATTCTATAAATAAAAATACTTAACATATGAGTTACATCAATCCAATTTGTTTGTATTTATATGGAATCCTCTGTATATATTTTATTATTAAGTTATCAATTAGTATGAGTTTTTATATCTATGCATATTATTTTACAAGCACATGCAATGATGAACGTACCTTTTGTGATCAATCGACTTCCTCACCTGAGATTAAGATTTATCTCATCCTTGAATAAACTATGAAACATAAAACTTATAGTTAACTATTTTAGAATATTTAGTTGTGTGTGCTATGTATTTGTTTTTAATCATTAATTAAATAAGATTAATAAAAAAATTAAATATATTTTATGATATGCTATATCAAAGAATGGGGTGAAAATATTATGATTCAACAAGTAAAAAATATTATACTTCAACAAATATGATATTCAATAAAACATCTCCCCGCTGTTCTTAATAAAAGAAGGTGTTCCCAGAATAAAATAAACTTAGCAATAAGCTACAAAAAAGATTAAAGAGCATATTGGCAAACTCCAATCAAGTTCAAATAAATTAACATTCAAGAGATACAAGCATTATTGATATAAAACAAAAAATAACTCAGAATCCTTGTTAACTAACATATATCATCAACCAAGTGAAAGAGATGTGCCCAATGTAACAATGAAATTAACTCTAAAATATCAACTCTTAAGATCAACTTAAATACTAATGCTAAATTCTAAATAAATCATTGCAACCATAATTAAAAAAACAACTAATATAGAATTTAAATTGTTTAAAGAAGCACAACAAAGTTTTGAGTGGATAACAACTATAGATAAAATAATTGATGTACTTAGATAAAATCAAACATAAGATATATTACCAAAGCTAAATTTTGTGAAACATATATCATATAAGTTAGTTTGCAAGAATAAAATATTGTCCAGATGAGATAATTGAGAGAGAAGGTATGATTAGTAGCTTGTATCTTCTCTCAACAATATAGACTAGACTATTATAAAATATTTAGTCTAGTAGAAAAAACAACTATATGAATTACATTCACAATTGCAACCAACAAAGACAACAATTTATGAAAGATGAATGTAAAAACTGATTTTCTTCATAATTAACTAAATCGGGAGATTTATATGATCCAACCAAGAGAAATTCCAAAAATCTTTTAAAGAGATTAGGAATATTTAAATACAAGATAATTTTGATATCGATAGAACCAGTACTAAAATATGTACACATGAACGATGAAACTACAAAAAAAATGAGACTACAAATTAATTAGTTACTACATAATAACCATGCATGAGATCACAACACCAATACATCAATAATTGATGTGTGTTCAAGTTTGGTTCCAAAATAATTTCTTAGAATAATAAGAAACAACCAACGATACCTTTGTCAACATTTAAAACAAAATACCGAGCACCTTGTTAGAAACAACCAACGATACCTATATCAACTTAGTATTTCATTCAAAAACTATACATGTGAAAATATGTTAGCACCTTGTTAGAAACAAAATTCTGCAGGAAAAAATAGGATGTGAAAAATCAAGATGAATGATAAAATTATAGATTTATTCACACAAAAAAGTGAATATAATAAGTTCAAAGTATTTCGTCATAAGTTTGGCACAAGACAAAGAACAATTGTAGACATTGAGGGGAGTGATGAGAATCAATGTCGACTCGTCTTCAAACTCACTCTAAATCATGAGTCCAAAAATAAATGACACTGGTCAAGTTCAATATAAATTGAAGAATTAGAGTTTCGTGTTATATTCATTTAACGTACTACACTTATAGTCTTAACAAAAAGAAACAATTACAGGAACGCACAGAAGACAACAAAATCTATCAAGAGGCCGAAACATAAAAAATGGTCCACCACGAAAGAGGAAGATAATTTCAAAGCACCTTCCTGAACCAGTGATGGCATTTGCTTTTCTGTGGCTCTGGATTCCTTGAGACCATTGCGAGTGCTGCGAGGAGGGGACGAATCGACTTGTTTTGCTTTTGTATTCTTCTTAACTCTTCGTCTGGCCATGCAAGCATTACTCGAATGTCAACAAACAGTGACTTATATAAGACCCCGCCGTATGTGAAGCGATGAGAAATCAAACTAGAAATTGCTGTAGTTCAGCAAAAGGGGTTGCACACTTGCGGTGGTGGCACGGCGACGGCAGCAACGCGATGAGAGCCGCCCGCAACAATTGAAACGGCGCAAAACAATTTAAAAACAATTAAGAAGTTGAGAAACATGAATTCAAAAAAAAAAAAAAAAAAAAATTATGCTAATCATCTTATGATATAGTTAATACAAATTTGCTTTACTTATCCACACTCAATTTCTAATCATCTTAAGATATAGTTAATATTTCATTTTCAATTTTAGTTTTACACTATACTACCACATTAAAGTTCCGTTTGATAAAATTAAAAAAATTAAGTACTAAAAAATAAGGGTTTAAAAATTAATGCTAAAATTTATAAGTGTTAAATTTGTATTAAAAAATATCTGATAAATTACTATTAATTGCATATTGAAGATAAATATATTATTTTATAACTGTAAATAATGAATATTAAAAATGATGTATTTTACATATTTACTCTTTTTATTATTATATTATATATTATCCAACTTAAATAAATTTTCTAATGCATTTTTTATAACCATAATTTTTAAATATTATAAAAAATAAAATCCCTATAAACATATCCATAATAAACCATAAATCTAAAAAAGAAATAAAAATATTTAAAAAATAACCAATAAAATCTAAACTCTTTAAAACAGTCATAATTTTTAATATAAAAATAAAAATTAATGAACAACTAGTTAATTTGTTATTTTTTCTTTTAAATTAATCATGACAGATAATAATGATTATGGTTTGTGGTGGCGAAGAAGATGAAGATAAGAAGACAGATTCACAGACCAAACTGTTGCATAAATGAGAAAAAAAAAATGAAAAAAAAAATGAAAAAAAAAATGACAAAAAAGTATCTTTTTTTTAAATTTGTTTAAAATTTTCATAATTTAGCATTAAGTAGGTCTCTACCTACTTAATAGTTTCAATAATATTTCACTTAAAATTTTTAATTAACAGCTCTCAAATATTTTTTATCAAACACATTGATTTTTTCAAACCATTGAAAATAAAAATTTGCAATGGTTTGAAAAAAATTAAGTAGTTTATTAAACAACCCCTAAAACATACACACACACACACACACACACAAACACACCAAATTATCACTTAATTTATTAGTTCTTTTTTAGAAACTGATTTATATTAAAAGTTATTTATGATTATTTTCTTGATTTATAATTTATTATTATTTAAAAAAATATTTTATAATGCACTGAATTTATAAAAATAAACATGTCATTTATTCTACATGTAGATGATTTTGTGCACAAAATTGACCTGCACACATAAGATTAGATTATAATACTAACTTTCAGTACGTATATATTGACTATGATGAATGATTAAATTCTAACATCTAATGATAACACACTTGAGTGTATTTGATGAGACCAGTATGGTATATTTATTATGTATTGACTTTAAAAATAAAATATACTATTGTTATAACAAACACAATTAATTATATTCTAAAAGTAATTATTATTTACTTGGTCTTGTTCGTAGTTGTTTTGATTCATCAAGAATAAGTACTAGAAATAAATTTGAGAACTCTATAAATTAGATAACTTATCAAGTACATGGTGAATATTAATTACTGATTGAATTTATATTATATCAAAATGATTGATAATGTCGCATTAAGTAAGCTTATAAGTTTTGATATTATCAAATAATGCAGTTTAATCGTAATTAGACAATTTAAATTAGTTAAGTAAAAAATATCAAAGAAATAATTAGAGATCAGTGATTTGATTCAATTATTAGGTATTTGTAATCTTAACAAGAGAGTTTAATTAATATTAAATAACAAAAGACAAAATATTTTGAATAAGAGAAAGTGAGTATAGTTATTAAATATAAATAATATCGATTATAAATTATTGCACGAAGTAATTTACATTTTTAACTCGAATTCTTATTCATTTAGAATATACATGCATATATAATCAAAATAATTAGTCTAATTATAATTGAATAATTTGATTTTATCAAATTAATTATTATTATTAAGTTAATTTTCATTATATATATATATATATATATATATTATAAATACATCATATCTTTAAAGAAAATAAGTAATATAACAAACCAAAATGCATCATTTTAATTATGCATGGATTAAGGGGTTTATTATTTTTAAATATATATGAAGTGTGACAAGGTGATGCTACATCACTGTACAACTAATTATTTTCTAACTTAAATTTATTAAAATTATTAAAATAATGCTTCCATTAGTATTATCATCATGATTAAACAACATAATTTTCTGGTGTGTGTGTGTGTGTGTGTGTGTGTAAACTTATAAATATACCTATATGCAAACATATAAATGAAAAATAAATAAATAAATAAATAAAAAAAAAAAATATGCGAGTGATATATATGTTAAAATATTTATTATGTCTTAGGAGCACAATATAAATTCTCCAAAAAAAAATTTCCTCGGAGCCCGGAGGACGCGGGTCAGAGAGAGGTCACCTTCTGACGCAGGCGTCAACAGCGGTGCCTCTCGCATTCGTCCATTGACCATTGTTAGTCCATCGATATGGAAACCAAGCAGACGTTTGTCTCTGCTGGTTTCTTCTCTCAGCCACGGACACTTGAAAACATCACTGTGCAACGCACAAGCTATCATGAGAGAGGAATAAAAGTATCGGTATTTGGCTAGTAAGTGCATCTATCGACGAGAAGGATAATAATGCGATGGATTTTTGGCCTGAATTTCTGGCTAATAGTTGGGGAAGAGAATTCGTGGCAGGTGGATTGGGTGGCATGGCAGGGATTATTTCTGGTTATCCGCTCGATACGCTCCGCATTAGACAGCAACATTCGAAATCTGGTTCTGCCCTTTACACCTTGGTGAGTATTATTGCTACCCAAGGGCCCCGGGGACTCTATCGTGGCATGGCCGCCCCCCTCGCCTCCATAACCTTCCAGGTAAACGGGAAAAGCTTTTGTTCTTGTCGAATTTTCTTTTGATTTCTGGTTCTCTTATGGTGATTTATTTTTGATTTTTGAATGTTTAAGTGTTAACTCGGCTAAACTTTGAACGTGATGAATCAACACCTCTAGTTCTTTACATTGATTGATATTCTGTATTGTAGTTCTTCTCCATGTTCATCATCCCATTTTCATCTCAAGTTTAGGAGGAATATTTTCGAGTTTCACATGAATTTTTCATTCAAATTATCTCACAAATTATCTATCATGAACATCAATCTAGTTTAAGCAGGGCGTAGGGATCCACTCGATTTGATACATTCAAATATATAAGGACCTAATATATACTTGATCTGAGATAATTTTAAATATTTGATTATTTTTATTACAGAGTGCATGAGATATACATAGATATATATTTTTTATTATATATCAACATGTTTTTTTATTATTTATATATTTAATAAAATGATACAAAATAAATTTGATAAAAATATTTAAAAAGTATAGAATAATAATATTTTATATCATATATTAGAGAGATATATTACTTATTGTATGTGTTATTGAATTATACATTAGATTTTTTATGTCGATACACTAATATAATGTTGTGGATGAAATTAAAAATAAATATTTAATTAAGATAATTTGGATATTTTACTCAGAAAGAATATTTTAAAATATTTATTGAGAGATATAATTTTAACTATAATTTACCTGATTAATTATATATTATTTTCTATTATTTTCTGTATATATTTCTTTAGATATTATATTATGGATAAATATTATTTATCTTGCCTCTTAGAGTTACTTAATTTATATTTTTATTCACTCTTTAGGATGATATAAGTTAATATTTAAGGTCTTGATAAATATGACAAATGGATCATGCCGAGTTGACATGACTTAGTTCTGGGCCAAGCATGTCGTACTATTGTGCAGTATTGGGTATGACTAAAAATAGGGCTGACTTAGTTTAAAACTAGGTCATGCTTAGAGGTGTCAATCGGGTCGGGCTGGGCCGGCCCGACACGAGGCACGGCACGGTTCAGTCGTGCCTGGGCCGGCCCGACACGGAAAAATTCTGTGACCGGGCCCGTGCCGTGCCTGGCCCGTGCCGTGCCTGGCCCGTGCCTGGCCCGGCACGACACACCGGTATGAGTTTATCCCGTGCCGGGTGTCCTGTGAGCCTGACCCCACGATGCCCCTCCCACAAAAAAAGACCGCGGGTCGGGTCTGATTTGACCTGACCCGCGGTCCCCCCGAATCCCGACCCGTACGGACTTGCAAGCCCGAGCGGGCCAGGCAAGGCACGGCATGGCCCTCCGTGCCTACAGGCCGTGCCGGCCCCGATTATTTTAAACCGTGCCGGGCCAGGCGGCATGTTATTGCTCAAAAAATGGCCCGGCCCGTTTGACACCTCTAGTCATGCTTGTCGTGCCATATTGGGTATAACTAGGAAAGAACTAGCTCATGGCATGGATTGTGCTTGACCCGACATGTGTCTTATGTAGAGGAGCTTGGGTATGACATAGTTCACATTCAATACTAGTTTGAGTGTGAACTAGGTGAGTCACTAGCCATTTGTCATGACTAAAATTTTAATATTTACAAAAATATAGCACATTATAAATCTGTGAATTACTTAAGGATTGCCATTTGTTACTTGAATTGATTTTTATTATATAAATTAATATTTACATATAATT
This sequence comes from Sapria himalayana, assembly GCA_029783825.1. NCBI lineage: Eukaryota > Viridiplantae > Streptophyta > Magnoliopsida > Malpighiales > Rafflesiaceae > Sapria > Sapria himalayana. Next base: position 50,658 of record JAREIK010009206.1, on the reverse strand, counting down.
GTAGTACTTGGACTTGATTTTTAATACTCATTCATGTATTTTTTTAATCTTTCAAGCATTATTGAAATTTTATAAGATTTAATTGTAATTTTATTTTTTTATTTAAAATAATATTTATATACATAAAAAATAGATTTTGATGATATACTAGACATCAAAGTGAGTTAGTAGTTGATGTGTTATTTTAGATAGTACTAACAACATAAATTCTTATAATTTTTATTAATTCAATATATCTAAATTTTTATATTATTATAAAATAAGATATATGTGTAATTGGTATCTAAATATTTTGATAGTGTACATCTATTTAAGTGATCACCTTATTATTTATTTTTAGTTAACTGAATAAAAAAATAATTATCTCTGGATATGATATTTATTTATATATTTGGAAGCTTGTTAAAATTAGCATAATTATTTTTATAATATTTAAATAAGGTTTTTTATTTTTTGTAAATTTTATCCCCTAGTTTGAATATGATATCAATCTCTATATTTAGAGGTTTGTAAAAATTATTATATTTATTTTCATTATATTTTTATAATTCTATATTTTTTTAATATTTAAAAAAAAATTTTATTATTTGTAAAATTTATCTTATCTTTCTCATTTGTTAATATGATTATATAAGTATTTTATTATATTTTTTACTTATTATATATTAATCATATGATCCATACAAGTAGTTATGTAATACAAAAATAAAATAATAATCTATAATTATATATATATATATATTAATAGTTATGTTATCAAAATATAAATATTATCTATATTGGTTAAATACATTATGTATATAACACATCTATCTAATTACAATGTATGATGTGAGAGTAATTATAAATGAACATAAATTTATTATTTTGTAAAAAAATTATTAAATTGTAAAAATAAGAATCCTACTTTATAATTTGATCCATTAATTATTATCTTATCAATTTTATTATTAATAAATTTGAATATCACATATTGATAACAAATATATAAATTTAATATCATGTATATAAAATTCTAATAGTGTCTGACATGTAATGATATTTTTTGTAAAGTTTACTTATTTACATAAATTATAAAGTTATTGTAATTTGTTAATTATCTTAATATATTTCAATGTATCTTAAATTTTTAAATGAGTATGAAATTATTATTAAGCTTGTTGGTACTATTAAGTTTTTTATAATATATATATATATATATATGTATGTATATAATATATTCTAAAACTTGGGACCATATATAATGGTTCTTACAAAATACTCATTGTGATATTGTTTGAAATATTATTAAATATTATATTATAAATTTTATATTATATTTTTATTTTTTTAAAAATCTTCAAAAGACTTATACATGGAAAAACTTTCAATGCATATAATTCAATGCATCATTTTTCTTTTTTGTATTGTTTGGTATCTCCTAACATGTTCAGTCTCACTTTTAATTTAATAATAATAATTTTGTATATAATCTTTTTTATTGTGATAATTTTTTTAATGTATCTAACATTTATATTTTTAATTATATCAAAATGATTTTAAATTTAAGATACTTGTTTATATAATATATGTTTTTTAGGTGTATGAGTTGATTAATAATTGGTAGATAAATTAGTCTTAGAAAAATGATTTAAGATACAATTAATTTTAATTTAATTGTATAAATTAAATTAAAATTAATTGTATCTTAAATCATTTTTAATTAGCTAGTTGATATTTTTTAGTGTCAGGGGTCGAAGAGATATTTTTAATTATCTAGTTTTAAAATAAAAAAAAATTGAGCTATAGATGTGCACTTTGGAAATTTATAGAATTGTGAGTGTAATTTTGTAGATGTGGAATGTGATGTATTGGATCAAAGGCCCTCAATCATCAATTACAAATTTGTTGGATTACTCATTTTGTTCTCTCTCTTATTTATATATTTTTTATTTTTCTTGATCATGCTCAAATCTACTTTTGAGACTATATTTGAGGTTGATGCTAGTCCATGATAAAAGAAATTTAGCCCTATATTCTAATAGATTGACTGAAGATGAGACTTATAGTGAGGACATTCATTTAGATGTTTAGTGTAGACTACTATGGTACTCTCTGTAGTGACCAAAATGATATTAATATAAATTTTTATTTCTCTTATAAATATCTCATAATTAAAGATACATAAATTAGACATAAAACATATATATTTTTTACGGTGATCTTAATGATGAGTTGCATATAAAGTAGCCATATGAGTTTTGAGCAACATATTTAATTATAATTTGTAGACTGTGAAAGATATTGTATGACATAAAATAGTTATAGATAACATGATCTGAGAGATTTTCACAAGTAATCATATTATTGAGTTAAACATGTATATTATAATTTTTTATTTGTTTTTTTTTTTTTGGAGGAGCTTTGATAGTTTTATAATCTTGATAGTTGTATATATGATTAATATTTTGATCACAAGAGATGCTCAAGGCACGCCTCAAGTGTAGGTGCCTTGAATCATTGACAAAAGCATCTTGATTATGGTGAGGCGTGACCATTTTCGAAAGGTGTTGGAGGCACTAGAAAAAGGTGTGCCTCGTGCACATGTGTGCATCACCTCATCGAAGGAGTTGTCTTATATCATGCTTGGAATGACCTATCATAGCTTGTGCTTGGAACGAGCCATCATAGCTCGTGCTTGGAACTAGCTGTCGCAACTCGTGCTTGGAACTAGCTGTCGCAACTCATGCTTGGAATGAACTATCGCAACTTGTGCTCGGAATGAGCTGTTACAGCTCCTTCTTGGAACACATTGATGCATCTCATTATTAGAACGTGCTCGGACAGCTCACCTTTTGGAATATGCTCGAGTAGCTTGCTCTTGTAATGAGCTCGGATAACTTGTTAATGTGTGTGTGTGTGTGTATATATATATATATATATTCACATAAACATACATATATATATATATATATATGTATGTGTGTGTGTGTACTTATTTACATTTAAATGCATGCATATTATATATATATATAAGTATATGCAATACACACATACATATATGGATATATATATATATATGTGTGTGTGTGTGTGTGTATATATATATATATGTATATTACATATGTTTATACATATGCATATATACACATGTATATAGTTAAGGTATACTCGTATATATAGTTAAATATTATCAATTATTGTTATAACTATGTCAAATATTCTAGAAAATAGAATACATGTTTTCAAAATATAAGATTAATGAGTTATGAAATAGACAATGTGAAAAATGACATGAAAATAAATAATTCAAGTAATTTATGAACAAAATAATATTATCCTAAAAAATATTTATGAATACTCATATACATTATCATTCTGAATCAATTCGTTGAAATCTTATAAGTTTTTTTTATTAATATTTTTTAATATTGTAATTAATGTTTCCAATCAATGTAAAAAATAAAATTTTATTATCAATTAACAATAAAATTCAAACAAACATGTTCTTATCAAATGAGCAAAAAAATTTATGTAATTCACAGGTTGAGTACTCCCATCAAAATTATAAAATAAAAAAAATAAACATAAAGAACAAACTACAATAATAATATAATGAAATGAAATTCAAAATTTAATTGGTTTAAATGTATTTTCTAGGCATGCCTAGGCTTTTTTAGATTTAAATCAATTAAATTCTGATTTTAATTTTTAAATTCTTTTCAATTATGACTTATTATTATTTTTTATTTATTTTATTGTTATATAGAAATATGAATAATTGAATATTATTTTTAGTTTTTATTTTCAGAATGAGTTCTTTCGATTCGAAGAATTCAATAAAAAATTTTGGGTAGAAATATATTATTAAAATTTTTGGGGAACAATATTTGAGATATTAATTTTGTAATCAAAAATACGCAGAAGGAATGAATAGACTTAATCAACACTTAGCTAAAATTCATCATGGTATGAAATCTTGTCCTAAAGTTAGTGAAGATGTTAGATTGAGGTGCAAATAGGTATTAACTAAATAACTAAAACAAAATGAATTACTCCAAGAAATTGGTATAAGTTCAATTTTAATTAATGTGAGTGTCTTGTCCAAAATAATAAGTATTTTAGGGAGTGGGAGTGAAGTGTGAGTGGGGAACTTATTCATGGGGGATTTATTGATAAATTTATCACTTCACAATTTCATCAAAGTCTTTTGATTTCAAGGTGGAAGCAAGAAGAAAGGAATAGGGTATGTAGAAATATTTTAGTAGGTTTATGTATTCAAAAATATCATATTCAACATTGTGAATGATTCTTATTAAATTCCTATGATACATGTTGTTACAAATTTTGGGCCTGAGTTTAAGCCTCAATCTATGCATGAATTGAGGATATTGATTTTTAAAAAGAGATAAATGACATAAGTATTATTATGGCAGATAATAAAAAAACTTAGAAATAATATGACATTCAATTATGTCAGATAGTTAAACAGATAGAAAAAGTAGGTGTCTTATCAATTTTTTGATGAATGGTCCTGTTAGTTATTGGTTTATGAAATCAATTGATGATTTTAATACAATAAAAAATAGAGAATTGATGTTCAAATATCTTGATGATATGATTGAAGAAATCAGGGAGGATAATATTGTGTAAGTCATCAATGATAATGTCTCTAATTATATGAAACCTGGAATGATGTTTATAGAAAAAAAGTGAAGATTGTGGTGGATTTCTTGTGTTACACATTGTATTGATTTGATGTTTGAGGATATTTGAAAGGTAAATATTCATTATACTATACTTGTTCAAGTTAGACAAGTAGTGAAGTTAATATATGATCATACTTGGGTTCTTAGTTTTATGAGAACATTCATAAAAAATCATGAACTTATTCGTCGAGTATTTACATGGTTTGATATTTCATTTTTTACTCTTCAAAGTCTTTATAATTAAAAGCAAGCTCTTATATCAATGTTCAGCTTAAAAAATTTGTGTAAAGTAAATAAGCTAAAAAGATAGAAAGTGTGAAAGCTTGAAGTTCTATATTATTTAATCTAAATTTTTGGTTACATGTTAATTTTTGCATATAGATCACTATTTTATTAGTTAGTATCTTAAGAGATGTTGATTCAGAGGAAAGACTAGTTATGAGTTATATTTATGAGCTATGAATTTTACTAAGAATAAAATTGCATTTGATTGTGGGGGCGTGAAAAGAAAATATGACTTAATTTGGAGAAAATTGATGCAAGATGGACTCTGTAACTTTATCGAACTTTACATGCAACACATTATTATCTTAATAATCAATTGTTGTATGGGGATAAATTCTTTAATGTTGATGATGTGAGAAATGAATTATTTGAATGCTTGGATATGATGTTGGATTATTAAGGACATTTAAAAGTTTAGATTTAATTGGACTCATTTGACTACGTAATGGGTGAATTTGAGAGTCATATTGTAATTGATTCTCGAATATTAAAAAATCTTATAGGTTTGTTGATGTGTTTTAGGGGTTCAATATCAGAGTTTTAAAAGTTTGTTATTCAAGTCATTTACCTTACTTATAGTGCTTCAGGATGTAAAAAAAAATAGGATCATATTTGAATTGATAATATTTGTATTTTTATAATTATATATATATTTTAATTTTAGATAACTTTATTTCATTTTAACACGTAATTTTTTTTATTTCATTAAATATAGATACATACAAAAAAAAAGAAATAGTCTTGGACATCAAAAGTTGAATATTCTAGTGCATGTAAACTACAACACTAAATTGAGAGAACGAAGTCTATAAATGAAATAAAATGTTAACCTGATTTTGAAAGAGAAGATTGATTCGGATGATGAGTAAATTATGGAGAAAGAAGATTTTATCCTTCTCATTGATCTTTGTTGGCTTCAGGATGATGAGTTATTTAATATTGATACTATTAGAGTTGTGTCATCCAACTCCCAACAGATTTAAGTATCATCAAATCAAATGATTTCTTAACATTTCTATAAAATGAAACTTATTGAAATATCAAATAACTAGAGGTGTCAAACGGGCCGGGCCGGCCCGACCCGTTATTTTAAGGCACGATCGTGCTTCCGTGCCGGGCCGTGCCTGGCCCATTCGGGCATTCATGTCCGAGCAGTTCGGGATATGGGGGACCACGGGTCGGTCGAATTAGACCCGACCCACGGTCTTTTTTTTGCGGGAGGGGCATCATGGGGTCGGGCTCACGGGACACTCGGCACGGGATAAACCAGTGCCGGTTTGCCGTGCCGCGGGCCGAATCGTGCCGGGCCAGGCACGACACTGCACGGCTCGTGCCAAACCCGGGCACGGCACGGGCCCGGGCACGGCACGGGCCCGGGCACGGAATTTTTCAGTGCCGGCCCGGCCCAGGCACGGCTGAACCGTGCCGTGCCTTGTGTCGGGCCGGACCAGCCCGGCCCGGTTGACACCTGTACAAGTGACTACACAAAAATTAAAGTCATAAAATTGATTAAAATTAATAAAAAAATTTATAATATTTAAAACTAATTAATAATTTATACTAGGTATAAGCGGAAACAAAGTCAATGAGGAGTTCATTTTTAGACCAATTGATGAAGATGATAGTGAATATTTTCTTACTTTTGATACATTAGACGAGGATGATGATATCCTTGAAGATGAGAATATAAATGGAAATAATTTACTTTAGTTCTTATTTCATGATTTGGTTATAATTTTTTATTAAAGCTTGAAAGTATTAGTATAATTGAATCTATTTTGTATTTTATGATTTTGTTATGATTTTTTTGTGAACGTAGTGAACTAATATTTTTTAAAAAATAATTCTAATAAATTATTTTTATATTTTTATTTATGTTATTTTATTTTATATATTATAAAATATTAATTAATTATATATTATGATGCTCAAGAAATTTACGCTTTAATGTATCGAGGCTCACTTCTCGCCTCACAAACAAAAAAAAATATCTCATCTTATGTTTTTCTTTTTTAAAATTTTTCACTATCACAAATCTTAAGAAATTTATTCGTTGATTCATTCATGTGTAACTCTGGACGTGAACATACCTCAATTATGAATGAAATGGGCGTCGATCAATTTTTTTACTAGTTTTGTTATTTTCGTTTTTAATTCGTTTCAAATCAGTTCCTAATTTTAGAAACAGATTTGGGCATTTCTAATTTTCATTTCTAAATCCATTTTTTTTGTAATGAGCTAAATCAAAAAAAAAAAACAAGATTATTATTCTTTCTTTATTATTTTAATTAAACTTATATCCTACATGTTAAATCATAAAACTCATATTACTTATTTCTACATGTCCATTTAAGTCTATCAATTATAATTCTATATTTCCTTGGTATATCATGTACTAATTTATATATAATTTTCCAAAAAAAAAGTATTATTTTTGTTATTAATTTTTACTTGTAAAATATAGATAATGATCACATTTATGATTTGTCACTCATTATTAGTTTGATTGCTATAAGTCTATTATTAGTTCTCTTGACTTTAATAATTTTATTTTTTTAAGTGTTCATTAACGATTATCATAATACCATTCCTATAAGGTTTATTTATATGCTTTATAGTATCAACTAATTATAAGTATTTAATATTAAATTACCTAATATTCCAAGAACATATCCTAAATCTATTAAATAGGTCTACCTTTTTATACTTGTCATCATTCAAGAAAGTATAGGAAATTTAGTTTTTTTCTCGGTGACTAGGCCAGTTGTTATTGCAAAGCCATACATGCTCGCAAAAACACACACACTCTCTCTCTCTCACATGCTCACTCACACACACACACACACACACACATTATTTGTAGTTGGGATTGGCAATGCAAGTATGACTTACACAGGCATAGTTAATTTTGAATATTAATAATTTTTAATAATAATATTCACTATAATGTTTTTTAAATAAAAAAGATATATAAAAAGATTGGTTCATAACCTTGTAAACTAATAATCATTATGCTACTAGTTTCTAGTGAAAATAAGTGATGTGATAAAAAAATTATTGTATGAGTTAATTCTAATAAAATTATAATCAATCTTATTATATTTATGTCACATAAAAATTAAAATGATTGTTATATTCTTTGACCATCACATTAAAAAATTATCATTAGAATATTTGATTCGTGCGAGTAAAATCTAATTAGAATTTTAACAATCACTATGGTGATTGTTAAAATCTAATTAGAATTTTAACAAAATCTAATTAGAGTTTGTAAATAATTATATTCATATATATTTAACAATTTGGGCCACATCATTTGGCCCAAGTTGAAACATGAGTTTTTTTCCCACACTAAGCCCAACCCAATTAGACCATGATATTGTGTTGGGCCTGATATGGATTATAGGGGATGAGGTTACTAGCCCATATCAGATTGAACTAAGGGTTGTTGGGTTAGCCTTGGTTCAATGCACAAAAATGCCCTAAGGTAGTTGTGATGTTCTGGCCCGACATAATTCTTGATTTGCCCCATACAAGCAAAATTTGCTTTTGACTATCAAATAGGACATTCTGATCTCTGGTTCCTCTTTTAGGTAATCAAGCTAGGTAAGGCCTAATCCTCTTTTAGGTAAATCTCAAATTATTAGGCTTAATTCATATAAATATGAATATTATTGAAAAGATAAATTATATTGATAATATATTTTAGTGTGCAAATGTTTTTAACCTATAATTATGTTTTGGGGAATTGCATCAATTTTAAAAGTATCATTAATATATATAACTAATAATATAGTAATCTGATTGAAAAAGAAAAGATTGTCCAATCATGAAGGATATGTTGATTTCTAAGATTGTTGGACACGTGATCTAGGGCGTCCTAGTCAAATATCATATTCATACTGTTAGGACGAGAGTCTTACATGTTTTGATCTTGTAGTTTTATTTGTTCTGATTCTAGGATTGACCTTCTCTGATCCGGGGGCCTTACCTGCTATGATTCGGGGGCCTTACATGCTCTGATCCTGCGGCCTTACTTGCTCTGATCCTGCGGCCTTACTTGTTCTGATCCTGGGGCCTTACCTGCTCTGATCATGGGGCCTTACATGCTATGATCCTGTGGACTTACCTGCTCTGATCATGGGGCCTTACTTGCTATGATCTTGGGGACTTACCTGCTCTGATCATGGGGCCTTACCTGCTCTGATCATGGGGCCTTACCTGCTATGATCATGGGGCCTTACCTGCTCTGATCATGGGGCCTTACCTGCTCTGATCATGGGGCCTTACCTGCTCTGATCATGGGGCCTTACCTGCTCTGATCATGGGGCCTTACCTGCTCTGATCATGGGGCCTTACCTGCTCTGATCATTGGGGCCTTACTTGCTCTGATCACGGGGGCCTTACCTGCTCTGATCATGGGGGCCTTACCTGCTTTGATCATGAGACCTTACCTGCTCTTATCATGGGGCCTTACTTGCTCTGATCATGGGACCTTACCCTACTCTAATCATGAGACCCCAATGCCCATATATGGGTATTGAGGGATAATACGTGATGGATTGGGGAAGGGATGAAATAAATAAATAAATAAATAAATAAATAAAAATAAATAAATATATATATAGAATAATTTTTTTTATTAGTTAGTCATTTGATAAAAATAAAAAAAAATGTTACGCAAGTTTGTAAAATCTAAAAATAAGAATGATAAAAAAGATAACTTGGTGTACAAATGTATGGTGATCGAGATAACTTAGTTGTTACGATGCGAGTTTGTGCTTACCTTGGAATAGTGGCCCTTTGCTTCAAGCTCTTGGGTAGTTCCTTCAATTCAATCCACACAAAAAGTAAGGATTGTTTTATACAAATCTTTTGAAGTCTGAACCGATGATCATCATTAATAAATCAGTTTTCCATTTAAAATTGAAAATTGCCATATAAATATTTCTTAATAATGAGATATTTAATTGAGATTATTAGAATTTTTTGTTACACAATAATGCATTATTAAATATGTATGATCTAGCCATCTAGCTAGTCAAACTAAATTGAACAGACTCATTGGGCTCTATATACAAATTTTCCAAAAATTTGACCTTATAATTTTTTAGCTATCATGAACAAAATAGTATTTTCAAATTGACCAACTTTTTTTAGAGATAGTACTCAGTTCACAATGCTCTCGCTTTGTAGAATTGAAGATTTTTCATAAGGCATTACTTATACCAGTATTATTCATACTCAAATAATTTTAATTTCAGAATTATAATTAGATTTAGTATGTTAATATTTAGTATATAATTAGAAACTAAAAGTATTAATTTTTAGTAGCTTAATCTAACACACACACACACACACATGTATATACACTTAGTACACAAGATTCTAATTGCATAGTGCACAAGAACTATTTGGTTTATATGTTATGAACTTCAATAATAGTATCTATATTATTATTCATTTTTATTATTTTTAACTAAGATCATCTTAAAAAATTAGTTATTCAATAAACCTCTCTTCTTAACTATTTTAGATAATTTTTCCTAAAATTCACTCTAAAAAATTAGCTATTTGGCTAGCTATTTCACTTAGCCCTCATTTAATTATTTATTTTCTATAGCCAAATGAGGGCTATGAAAAATAGATCGCCAAATAATTAGTATTTTAAAATGATTTTTTAGGAAAAAAATTATCTAAAACTAAGAGAGGGGAACATATGATCGCTCATGTGCTCCTTCAACAACATACAAATAAGTATGTTAAAGACGTCTAAAATTTATCAAATCCATGACCGATCGATTTCAAGAAAATGTATTTATGATCAATATCAAGAGATGGCATTATCTATACAAACATGTAAATCAATCGCTTTTTTACCCTTGTTTTCTGTAAACTCATGGCAGAATGCTTTGGTTTTTCAAATTTATGCAATCCTTTCCCGGGCGTTCGACTCACCCACAACAGCCGTGGATCCTCCTTCCTTAAAAGGTGTTGCTCTAGGGGGGATCGGGGCAGGGGCGTTGCAGAGCTTGATGCTGTCGCCAGTCGAGCTGATAAAGATCCGTCTTCAACTGCAGCTGCAGGACAAAATTCAATCAGATCTGGCCCGCTGTGAAAATTACAGAGGCCCCTTAAGCGTCGCCAGGAGCATTTTGAGAACGGAAGGCCTCAGAGGAATTTATCGCGGCCTTTCCATTACTGTTCTCAGAGACGCACCTGCTCATGGATTCTACTTCTCTACGTACGAGTTGGTGAGAGAACGGATTCATCCTGGCTGCCGGAAAACCGGGCAGGAAAACCTAAAAACAATGTTGGTGGCAGGGGGCCTGGCAGGAGTTGCCAGCTGGATATGCTGCTATCCTCTGGATGTCGTGAAAACCAGATTACAAGCTCAACCAACTTCCGGTCAGCAAAAGTATGGTGGAATTGTTGATTGCTTTAGGAGGAGCATCAGAGAAGAAGGGCATGCCGTGTTGTGGAGAGGCTTGGGAACTGCCGTTGCCAGAGCTTTTGTTGTGAACGGAGCTATTTTTTCTGCTTACGAGATTGCGCTGAGGTGTCTATTCCCCCCGGTGGGGCGAATTCAAACCCAAAATAAGATTAGTTCAAATTAGCCTTCATAATCCTATAGGGAAATTTTATGGTGTATAATTTCTGATTTTAAATAAAAAAAATTAAATTTGTATAATAGTAACCTTAGAATAAAGAAAATTATTGTGAGTACTTTGTTAATAATGATAAATGAATGTTCAACATTTTTGTAATACTTTTGATTTTATCATTATGTTTTTTAGTTTTTTCAGAGTTATAATTTTTGACCATGTAAGTTTATAAATACGTCCAATCTTATATATATTATATATATATATATATTACTCTTTCTTTATAACACATTATCATGTCTTTGATCCATATAAGATAAAATTATATTATCATTTTTTTTTCTCATAATAATTTTTTTTTTAAAATAGCAAATTTCACAAAATTTGAATTTGTGGCAAATGATATTTTTGGTAAAAATTATTTATCATTTTTTTTTTCTCATTTGTTGAAATATAATTGACATCTATAAATCTTGGAGAAACTATAAAAAGAGGAAATAAATAATCCCAAATGGACTATGCAAAAGTACTAATTTTTCTTAGATATTATCTCTTTGAAGCCTTAAATTGAATATCTTACTATAAAATATCATTTCATGTTATGGAATGATTTGAAAGATTTATTTGCCAACTAAAAAATTATGATTTTACCTAAAGCTTGCTATGACTAGATAGTAGATACACATGAGGTTGTATGTTTTTAAAATGGTCAGTGAATATAACTCCACTACTCTATTTAAAATAAGATCCAAATTGAACTATGCAGAGAAAAAATTCACAGATAAAGACATGCTAGAAAAAATATTGACGATGTTTCACACTGCTAATATACTTTTACAACAACAATATATAGAGTATAGATTTATTAAATATTTAGAGTTAATATCATGTCTTCTAGTAGCTCAACAAAGTAATGAACTACTAATGAAACTAGAATCATTCTTTGAAGTGAATACAATTTCATCCCATAATTATGGGCGTGAACATGGTCATGATTGAGGGCAAAATTTTTGATACTATGACAATCATCATTCTAACCCCTTAAAAAGGGAAGACTTGTTTTACCACAAAATATGAAATAATGGTGAAATAAAATAAAGAAATGGAGAAAATGTACATAAAAATTCATTCAAAATTCCTAAAGATATTTGCTACAAATGCGGAATGGAAGGACACAGATCTCATATCTGTCGTACGACTAAATATCTAGAAAGATCTATATGAAGCATCATCAAAGAATAAAGAAAAAAATGATAGAAACTAATTTTGCCAATGAAAATGGGTTAGACATACCTTATCTTGATATGAATTTTTTGAATGTCCTAATGATATTTTTATTATTTAATAAAAGATATAAATGTACATATTAAGTAATTCTATGTATTTTATTTTAAGTTAATTAAAATATCATCATGTTATTTATATTTTTATATAAATTTGTGTATTATTGAATTTCAAGATGAATAATGGTGATATATGCCTTGCTGAAGGTACAATCATGCATACAATCATTTGAGAAAAAAACATATTTTTAAAATTAAATAATAATAAATATCTATATAATTATCATCTATGATACATCAAATTTAATTGAAGATTTCAGAAAAGCAAATATAATACTACCAATAGAACTAGATTCCATATTAATGATGCATTATATTCTAACAAATCAAAAATAAATTTACTTAATTTTAAAAATATCCACAAAAATAGACATCATATTGAAACTATGAATGAAAATAATAAATAATATTTATATATTATCTCTATAATTTTTAGAAAAAAATATTATTGTGGAAAAGCTCACATTATTCTCCAAAGAGCTATACCATACGATCATAAAGAAATCGAGTCATATACTGTAATGAACCAAAAGTTCAATAACCCAAATATTTTTATTATTTGGCATAACGTGCTAGGTCATTTTGGATCTTCAATAATGTAGTGAATCATAAAACAATCACATAGGCATTCATTAAAAAACCAGAAGATTTTTTTGCCCAATGAATTTTCTTGTAATCATTGTTTATGATGTAAGTTAATAGTTAGATAATCAACAAAAAAAATCATATCTGAATCACCAATATTTTTAGAAAGAATACACAAGGTCATATTTGGAGCTTTTCATCTATCATGTAGACTTTTCTATTATTTTATGATTCTTATAGATATCTCTACTAGATAGTCATATGTCTTGCTTCTTTCCACAAGAAATATTATTTTTGTTAGTCTCCTTGCAAAAATGATCAAATTAGGAGTATAATTCATTGATTATCCCATCAAAACAATAAGACTTGATACTGTTAGTGAATTTTGGTTGTGTAGTTCATGTACCAATTGTGCCCCCACAACATACCAAAATGAGTCCACAACATATACTTGGGATATATGTATGTTTTGATTCATCATCTATCATAAGATATTTGGAACTCTTAACATGCAATATTTTTAGAGCTAGATTTGTAGATTATTATTTTAATGAAATTATATTTTCAATATTAGGAGGATAAAAGTTGATTCTAGAAGAATGACGAAAAATCATATAGAATGCATCAATACTATCTCATTTTGATTCTCATATAAATTAATATGAACTTGAAGTTCAAATGATCATTTAATAATAAAATCTTGCATATCAATTATCAAACGTATTCATGGATATAAAAAAAAGTAACAAAACCACATATCTTAGCTATGAATGCTCCAGTGAGGATTGAGGTCTTAGGAAGATAGAAAACAAAAGAAAAACATAGCTCCTCAGAATAGGAGAATAAAAAAAAAAGAAAAATACTCATGCATAGGCATATATTAAACAACAAACTCTCAAAGAGGTGAAAAACAAACATCTTCAGAAGAGACAAATATAATTGAAAAATGTGAAATCTCAATAAGTTATGTGCACAAAGATTAAAAGTGGGATCAGATTAATTTTGTTGTGGATAACATCCTTGCTTTTCAAATGACTTTATACATTATGTAAAATGACAATGATCTCGAACCAAAAAATATAGATTAATATAGACAAAAAAAAAATAATTGGCCAAAATGAAAAAAAAAAACTATGCATGTAGAATTACATTCATTAATAAAATGAGAAGTATTTGGACTTGTAGTCCAAATGCCTACAAGTATAAAGCCCGTTGGGTATGAATAGGTAATTATACAAAAGCAAAATGAGAATAATAATATCATAATATTTAAGGCACAATTAGTAGCCCATTGTTTCTCACAAAGACTTAGCATTGACTACGAGAAAACATATTAGCATGTTATAGACACAATCACATTTTGATTGTTGATAAGCATTGTAATATATGGACTAGATATGTGTCTAATGGATATTAAACCTACATATTTATATGGATCCATAGATAGTGATATACATATAAAAATCCTTGAAGGATTTTAATTGTCTGAAGTAGTTAGTATAAAACTATATTGTATGTATTTAATATAGTTGCAAAGATATTTGTATGGATTAAAATAATCTAGATGCATGTGGTACAATCAGCTTAGTGAATATTTATTAAAATAAGAGCATATGAATAACCCTATATGTCCATATGTTTTTATCAAGAAATCAGAAATATGATTTGAAATAATTACTATTTATGTTGATAATTTAAATCTTGTTAGAACTCATGAAGATCTCAAAAAAATAGTAGAATATTTAAAGAAATAGTTTGAAATGAAAGATCTTAGAAAAACAAAATTTTATCTCAGGTTACATATCAGAATATTTTCTAAATGAAGGGTTGGTTCATCAATAAATATATATCAAGAAAAATTTGAAGCATTTTAATATGGATATAACACATCTATTAAGCTAGAGCTACCATATGGTTGTCCAATCACTTGATGTGAAAAAAAAAAGGCTCATTTCAACCTTGTAAAATGGATAAAGAATTACTTTATTCTAAAGTATCATATCTTAATATTATTAGTGCACTTATGTATCTTACTAATTGCATATGACCTGATATTATTTTTTCTGTTAATTTATTGGCTACAACGAGAAGATATTGGAATGATATTAAATATATATTATGCTATCTTAGTGGAACTACCGATATGTATTTATTCTACTCAAATGAGTCAGAGTAAAAATAACTCAGATATGCAAATGTAGGATATTTTTTAGATCGACATAAAGCCAGATCACAAATCAATTGTCTTTAACTATAGTTAAATTATTATCTCATGGAGATCTATCAAGTAGACAGTAGTGACTACATCATCAAATTATTTAAAAATTCTTTCAATTCACGAAGTAAGTCATGAATGCATTTTATTAAGATCAATGATCCACTATATTTAAGAATCACGCGAGTTCTCTTATGTCAAAAATATTATTCGAAGGCAATGCTACATGCATTGCACAAATCAAAGGAGATTATATCAAAAGAGATAGAACCAACCATATTTCACCAAAATTTTTATATACACATGAGCCTTAGAAGAATGGTGAAATTGATGTCCATCAAAAAAGATCAAATGATAATCTAGTAAAATCATTACCAACTTCAACATTCAAGAAGTGAATATATAAGATTGGAATGTACCAGCCTAAGGATATTTACTTGAGAGGGAGCATGATTGGATTTTAGTGCACTAGACTCTTTTTCTCTTCATCTAAGTTTTATCCTACTGGGTTTTACCGGCAAGGTTTTTAACGAGATAGTCCTAACAAAATAAATGTACTCTTTTTCCTTCACTAGGTTTTTATCTCACTGAATTTTTCCTAGTAAGGTTTTAATGAGAAATGTTATTTTTTCATTTATTTAGGTTTTACTGGTAAGGTTTTTAACAAGGCAATCCTAACAAATCACATGTATTTTTTTTCCTTCACTAGGTTTTTGTCCCACTAGGTATTTCCTAATAAGATTTTAATGAGGCATATTCTTTAATGCTATAAATACTTTGTAATGAATGACTATTACTTTAAAATGAATAATAATCATTTTTGTAAGACCTTTGGCTTTCTCACCAAGACTTTTGGTTATCTTAGAGTTATAACATTTGACTTTTTTGTAAGCCTATAAATTAGCATAATTAGAGTCAAATTTAACGATTCATATATTTCTTTTTTTTTTTCCTCACTCTTTCTTTATAACAAAAATCAAATTTTATTAAAATTTAGTTTTTCAATAAATAATTTGTGATTTTTTAAAGTTTTTGAAAATTTTATGGTGTATACTCAAACAAAAGTATAGAAATTAAATAGCTCAAGTATAATTACAATATAAATTTTAAACATGCTATAGTTATGAAATTCTTTAGAAAAAACACACAATACCAAAATAAAAAGGAAAATTTGATATAAAAGATTTATTTATGCTAGCAACAATATATCCACAAAATAATTGTTAGCCTTTTGTATTTTTGCCTATTTTTTGAATAATGTGTTTGGTTCAATGGACTCCTACATTCGCAAAATAATCACAAAACATAAACAAAAACAAAATCTAAAAGTAAAAAATAATTCTAATAATTTTCAACGTAACATGTATTAATGTCATAACAAAAAAAAATTAGAAAATAAATAAATCAGTATATTTAACTAATGCAGACTCAACAAATCACCCTCTTTGCCCAAGAATTGGAAATAAATATTAGCACATCACGTGTTTTAAATAAATTTAATTTTAATTCTATCAAAAATATTGGGAGCATATGGTGATAAGTTTGTTTGTGTGTATATTTTTAAGCACAATTGTCTTTTCTTGTAATAGCACATTTGATCATTTGATTTGAAAAAAAAAAACTCATTTCGACCTTGTGAAAAGGTGAAGAATTACTTGATCCTAAAGTATCATATCTTAATGTCATTTGTGCACTTATGTATCTTGCTAATTGCACACAACAAGATATTGTTTTTTTTTTTCAATTAATTTATTGGTTAGGTATGGTTCAGCTCTAACGAGAAGACATTGGAATAGTATCTAACACATATTACGCTATCTTAGTGAAACTACATATATGTGTTTATTCTACTCAAATGAGTCAAAACAAAAACTATTCAAATATGAAGATGCTTGATATCTTTCAGATCTGCATAAAGCTAGATCATAAACTAATTATCTCTTTAACTTCAATGGAATTGCTATCTCATATAGATCTGTCAAACATATAATGATGACTACATCATCAAATCATTCAGATATTCTTACAATATACGAAGCAAGCCATGAATATATTTGTCTAAGATCAATGATTCATCATATTCAAAAATTATGTAAGCTCTCTTTTGTAAAAAATAAGCCAACATTATTATTTGAAGATAATATTGCATGCATTGTACAAATCAATGGAGATTATATCAAAGGAGAAAAAGCCAAATATATTTCACCAAAAATTTTCTATACACATGAGCTCTATAAGAATAGTGAAATTGATGTCGAATAAATACGATCAAGTGATAATATAACATAGTCATTGTCAACCTCAATATTCAAGTGATAATATAGCATAGTCATTATCAACCTCAATATTCAAGAAGTTAATATATAAGATTTGAATTCACTATACTAAAAATATTGACTTGAGGGGGAGCATGATTGGATGTTGGTGCACTATACTCTTGTTTCTTTTATTTAGGTTTTATTCTACTGGATTTTACTGGCAAGGTTTTTAACAAGGTAGTCCTAACAAAGTACATATAATTTTTTTTTTCACTAGGTTTTTGTCTCACTGAGTTTTTCCTAGTAAGATTTTAATGAGACATGACATTCTTGAGATAATCTTATACATCTTGAATGCCTATCTCAAATAATCCTTAGAATTTATTTGATTGAGTTTTGGACTTTTATAGAAAAGATTTTTCTCAGCACATTATCAAACTTAATAATCTGCATTCTTTTATAGTTAATGATTAACATTTCATCAACATATAAAAAAGTATAAGTTTGTCTTCACTTGACTAAAGATACATAATAGTTATATGAAGTATGTTGAAATTTTTAGATTCCATAGATGAATAAAATTTCTCATATCATTGTCTAGGAGCTAGATTGATGTCATACCACCACTTTCAGTCTCAGGCTACGACTCCTTGATAATATTGTTGTCATTGAGAATATACTAATGAGTTTGTATGGACATAATATACAAGTATTGCCTCTAACTATTTAGATAAAGTTTTATCAAGAATGAATACCAAAACAATGAAACTTACAAATTTTTATATTCTGTTAAATACCTATAAAAATTCATTTAATTTCATGATTATTCATCAAAGTTCTTCAAAATATCAAAAAATATGAATTCAATATATATTAGTCATATTTGAATATCTACACATTATTATCAACCATCAAAATATACAATAATATTTGGTAAATTAAGTAACAAACAATTAGTCTATATGAAAGAGAAGTAAGGGGTAAGATACAAGGTGTCATCAATGTTACTATGAATATACTTACCCAAAAGAATATAGTCTACAAAAAAAAAGGTATTTATGCTACACGAGATATGAGTGCTAACAGCTGAGAAGATAGCTTTTAATTTGTAGAAGAATAATAATTAGTGGTACGTTTGTTGCAACATCTACTCCATGATCAAATATTCCCAAGCCAAAAGAATTTAAGGGCACATAATTGATATTTTTTTTTTTGGGGTTGGAATAATACTTTTGAACAATGAACATCATAATAGGTATAATTACATGCAAGTTGACTAAAAATTCATCGAGCAATGAACATTGCATGTCCTTGTATCTTCCTTGGCTATAGACATAAAAGTTTGGTATGATTTGTGGGACTTGATAGCGATAGAACTTGTTTGAAGAGAGATGATATTTCTAGAAGACCATATTATAAATAGTCATCTGAGTATTAATGATAAAGAACCCATAGGGACCTTATTTGTCAATATATATCTCTATGGGTATATATTTTTTATGATATATAAATCATAACGTATCTTCTTCGAAAACCTTAAGAATTTTTATTTTTAATGAACTTAAAGTGAGTCTATACTAAAAATATTCTTTCACCCCTTAGGTTTTTTCGATGTTAGAGTCTATTCTAACTCTGTCTCAGACTTATCGATCATGTTGTCGTTATTTAAATCAATTTCTACATCATTTTCATAATAATCATTATTTTTCATTTCTAAGTTTTAGAGAATTTTGAGCATGAAAGAAATTTATTTACTCATGAGAAACTATAGAGAAAACAAATAACTATAAAAAAAAGTGTACTCTGTAGATATTTAAAGTGAATTCGTAGCTAAGAACCATAAGTTCACAACCATATATCTCACCCACCAATATTAATCTACATGATTATGGAATATTAAAATTAATTTTTTTTTTAAATGTACAATTAACAATATAGTAGTTTAGAGATTTTGAGTGAACTAAGAATTAGAGAGAGAAAAAATTATAGTTTAAGTCTAAAAAACTATAAATAATAACTTCTTATTTATATAATTTTTTTAAAATTAAAATATATATTTTTTTATTTTTGTGAACGAAAAACAAACATCCATTGGTTTTATATCCATATTCCATACCATGTCGTGTCTGGCACAGCACAGTGGCATGATTGGGCCACAAAAAAAAATGAGGCATGCCAACATGGTATGACTCATTTGTCACCTCTAATTATGATACTAGATATGATAATATTTGTAGGAAAGCTCCGGGTATAGACATAAATACCATATTAGAGACAATAATTTTTCCATTCAGTTAGTTATGGGCAAACAACCGAGTGGTCGGTTAAATATATGTGAGATATCTCAATACTCAGATAATAATTATTATAATATCTTATCACTTAATGATAATAAAATTTTAATATTTTAAATTGATAGAAATCATATAAATTTAACTATCTCGTGCTATGCAAGAATATATGTGATCTAATGATCCCTTTAGTATCTAGAGTAGCATTGGAATCTACTTTTTCCTGTGAGTGTCAATATTATTTCAAATATAAACTCTAAATTACAATCAAATATCATTGAAGTACTTACATATTTAAAAGACTAGAAAGACTTATGATTTGATATTTAGGATAAAGTAAAATAATTATCGATAAATAATAATTAGATGAGTCAAGTGGGTCGAGCAGGCCTGAGCATGACACAAGACACAACCTGACTAATTTGTGCTTAGCTCGACATGGCATGATTCAGAATTGTGCCTAGACCTAAGTCACGCTGACTCAAGTAGATGTGTTAAATAGGCAATGTGGACCAGGCATAGCCCACGACCCAAACTAGTTTAGCAATGCATGGTCCATCATGGCATGACCTAGAACTGTGCCTCGGGCCAAGCCGAGCTGGCCTATAGCATGATTCTTGTCGTATTGGGCCGACATGAGTTGTGCTTCATGCCAGGCTAGGCATGATCCATGTGCTTGGCCCGACAACATGATAAACCAGCCTATATGTATCAAACGGGCTGGCATGACATGATTCCTTTGATACCTCTAGGCTTGAGGTATGGTTCGTTTCATGCTAGGCCAGCGGTTATTGTATCTCTTGTTAGACCAGGCACAACCTACATGACTAGCCCGTTGGCACGGTCCAACAACATGATAACCATGATCCGGGATAGTGAATCAAGAAGTAGGTCCACTTGGCCAAAGCACACCCTGCTTGGGCCCATTTTTTTAAAAAAAAATAATTACTTTTTGAAAATAAATCTATCACGTATAAATGTCTAGCCTTTTTAATGAAACCCACTACATGGATGTGGCAGATCATTCGGGCCAACATGCATATCCATGCAATAGGCGCACAGTGGGTGGTTACCAAAAAAAAAATTATTAAAATATTAAATTATATTTTAATCCTAGCTGTTGGAAAAATTTCCAATGGCTAAGACAAAAATCCAATGACTGTCAGGGTTTTGCACATTTTAATATTCAAAAATATTTAAATAAATATATATATATTATTTTTTATTTGATAATATCAATAAATATAGATTATGAGTTAAAAATTTTTCATTATCATTTCTCATTCTCAACTCTCTCTCCTATATTCACTCTTATGCTCTCTGCTATTCTACTCCTCTGTTATGTTTATGCTATCTCTCTCTTTAAAATCTAAACATTAAGTTTTAAGCATTAAATTTTTTTTATAAAGCTTAAAGAAAATTTGAGTTTATCTTGGTGTTCCATTACTTGTGGGTGTGAGATGTGGGCTGCGGTTTTATCTCTCTCCTCTCCATAATTGAGAATTATTTATTTATTTATATTTTTAAAATATACATAAACTATCTAAAACATAAACTAAAAAAAAAAGACTAATTAGTATATAATTATAATGACAATAATATAAATTTAGATGTATATAATAATGATAATCCTACGAAAAAGTCAGAAGTTGAAACTATATTTTCTATCATTGCCTCAACAAAATTTCAAATGCCTAAAATATAAAAAAAACTGGAAGAATATACATAATTTAAACTCACTTTAACATATTAAAAAATAAAAATACTAAAAGTACCGATAAAAAATAAATACAATGTATATATAATAAAAAATATATATACATGTAGGACTATATGTGACACGGAACACCTAAAGAAGCATGTCAATCAATGTACCAAAAAATATAATACATTAGATCCTAGATAAACTCAACTGAATATAAATAATAAAATTTTTGAAGATGGATCTATTTTAATTTCTTTGACCTTCTTCATATACCATAATGATTTAGAGAGATAATATATGATCAAACTAATTATTATTGTGAGTTTTCTGATTAGATTTTTGGAGGATCATGAGGTAATAAGTATCATTAAGAACTACTTTCAAAATGTTTATCATTGATTATTAAGTCAACATGTAGGAACAATATTAAATATTATAAATTAAAAAAATAAATAATAATCAATAAATTTAGATAATATAATGGAGTAGTGTTCATGACGTTTGATAACTAGACTAGATGTGATGATACATCGTTTGCATGCTTAACCATACACTATGTAAATTCTACATGAAGACTTAATAAAAATATTTTATAATTTTCTAAGATTCTTCATCTTCATAATGACCCTATCATATATAAGCATGATGAAAATTTTTAAAGATTATCATATTCAAAATAAAATATTTAGTATCATATCTAATAATGCATATAACAACTAAATAGTTATTAATATGTTTATTATGACCATTAGAGATTGACCATTGGGTGAGATTTTTCATGTTTAATGTATGTGTCATATTATTAACAAGATAACACAAATGAGAATTAATATTATTTCCCTCGCATTAGAAAAAATATAAAACTCACAAAAATATCTTTGAAATCCTAGTAAATAATAGAAATTTGATAGTCTATATTTATCTGCAACACTAAAGAAGAAGAAATTCCAAATAAATTTAAAACACCATTTGAATTATACTTAGATAATATTAGAGTCATATGTTAGATACGAACATATGATATCCAATTACGTCAATAGTATAAGTGACAAAATTATTATTAATAATACTAAGTTACAAAAATTTCTTTTATAAAAAACCTAAAAATTTTTTATAAAACGATGATCATGTATTTATCTGTGTATACTCTCACTACTTGCATTGTACTCGTGTGCGTGTGCGATGTTGGTGGCATATTTAGCAAGTTTAGAGATAACATTATATTTAGTGTCATATTTGATGAGATGAAAACCAAATACTTAAACTATTGGTCCACCACTACATCTCTTTATTGCCTACCTGTCTACATGAATTCTAGGATTAAGATAAAAATGATAGAGAATATTCTGACATACGTGTCAACATGAATGAATCATGAATGCTAACCTGAGTGTTTCATTCATGAAAAATTAACAGAATTTTTTATGTATTACAACACTATGCATGATAATAGTTGTCGCCAAACTCCTAGTACAGATATGAACATCATATTTAGAGATTATGACTTCTCCATTCGGTTAATGAAAGAAAAATAACGGGATGGTTTGTCAAATAGGAGCAAACTATCTCGATGTTTGGATACTAATTAATGTATAATTCTATCACATAATAATAATAAAAACCTTGATATTTTAATATGATAAAAATTATATAAATCTACCTATTTCATATTATCTAAGATAGCATGAAATTTACCGACTCATTCGGTGTCAAGCATAGTAGCAGAGTTTACTTTTTCTATTGTAATTAATATCATTTCAGATAGGATACCGAGACTGCGACTAGATATTATTAATACACTTTCATACATGAAACATTGGAAAGATTTGAAGTTGGCATCTAGGATAGAGCTAGATCGAGAGTGCAAGAGTTGCTGATAGATGACTCACATAACTAGGAGAATGTTGAGACAATCAATAATGATACCATCATACGCTTACATAATGATCATGATTTATATATCAGGTCGGATCGATGTTCATCCGAATTTGAGCTAGTTTATATTACAATTAAATTTCTGAAATTAAGGGTGCACGAGGAGCAGGCACTCCTAATTTAAGGATTCTAATTTTGGGGCACATAAAAAGCATGCATTGAAAGAAAATAATCATGATTCAGCACATTGGGGCTATCGTACTGGATCATGCCATGCCACAAAAATTGGGCATGTGGGGTTTATAGTCCAGATTGGCAAGGCATGAACCAAGTTATGAACTAGTATGAATTGTTGCTAGGCACATCTCTTGGCATGTCATGAACCATGTTATGAACTAGTATGAATTGTAGCCAGGCACATCTCCTGGCATGTCATGTCATGCCATAGCATGAATTATGTCATGAGCTAATGTTGTGTAAGTCTGATACTTATCGATTAAAATATAAATAAACATCATCAAATGAAAATAATGAAGAGTATATTAAATATTAAATAATATTCTTGAAATAGGTCAATATACATTAGTGATATTGATGCCATCCAAAATATTTTTTCAATATTAAAATTTTTGACATTATTATGAAAAATTAAACATCATCAAAATACCATTAAACATTAAAACCAAAAAAAAATATTAGAAATCCAAATAAATTGAATCATTATCTAAAATACTAAAAAAAATAGTAAAACATAATAAAATTGATTTAATATCAATTAAAAAACACAAAATCTCATATGAAGAGTAAGCTTTATTTATCAAAATTTGATAAATAACCTAGTAGCTTTATTGATGAAATGATGAATTCATGATTTATTGGACTTTACAAGAAATCATACATAGAACCATTGGGCTAAAAAAAAAAGAATGAAATGAATGAGAAAAAATTAAAGAAGAAGAAATAAAAAAAATAAAGAAAATAATTAATATAAGAAAGAGAATAAAGAAAAGAAATGGATAAAATAAAAGAAAAAGAAAAAATAAAAGAAAATAAAGAAATGAAAGAAAATTAAGAAATGGAATAAAGGAAAGAAATTAAAGAAATAGAATAATTTGAAGAAAAAAAAAAAGAGAAGCCAAGCAAAAATGATAAATTATTGTAGCATAGATTCATAATATATTCATAATATATGAATATATGATTATATGATTATTAAAAAAAGCATAATATATGATTATATGATAAATTATGTGTGTGTGTGATAAAAAAGAAATTCTGGAAGCCAAGCAAAAATGATAAATTCATAATATATGATTATTAAAAAAAAAAAAGCATAACAAAAATTATACCGACTGGAAATCACAAGAGAACTACACAGTGGCAGCGGCGGGTGGTCTGTTGTTGAATTTGAAGAAGTGGTGAAGTAACCTATGAACTTGGCCGTAGTTGCTCGCAGAAGAAACAAGCCGATCTTTTATCCATCCAGAAAGCTTGCTTGCGGGATGATGATGCGTACCTCCTCTCCTCGCCTCATCGCCTTGGTATCGCTTGTCAACTAACAAAATTGCTGCATAATCATTTATGTGCCTTATTGCTCTACCTATGCCAAGGTAACACAAAAGCTGATGTTAAAAGATACGCACACACCAATATACATTTACATACACAGCACACCAATATACATTTACATACACAGCACACCAATATACATATATACACACAGACACATAAAGAGAGAGAGGAGAGCCAGACAGACACATATACATACACACACAGATATACAGACAGATATACAGACACGCAAATACACATACAGATATACAGATAGAGATATACAGACACAAAAACACACACACACAGATAAAGACAGATATAGACACAGAGAGAGAGATAAAGACATATAGATAGACGCACACACAGATATACATACACACACAGATACACACACAGATATACATACACACATAGATACACACACAGATATACACACACACATACACACACACAGATACACACACACACACAGACACACACAGACACACAGACACACACACACAGAGACAGACAGAAGCACACACAGATACAGAGAGAAACTCATATATATAAATACATACACACATATAAATACATGTATGTGTGTGTGTGTGTGTGTGTGTATAAGATTTTGTTCAACAATGATAATTATTAGGTTTGCGACTTATCTAACATAACCTCTCTTATTTTTAGGAATAATACTATCAAAATATTACTCTATGAGACCCAATATTAACTTCTACCAAACTCTACATTAAGCATGAGCCTTATTGTATATCAAGTATGATTTTGTGTGTGCGTGCGTGTGTTACTACTCAATCATCCAATGATTCCTATTTAAAAATTATAATATAATTCAAATTAGATTAAAATAAATTATACAATTAAAAAATGGAGTGTACATAATAATCAATCAAATGAGTTATAAAGAGAGAATGAAGAATTCTAATATTCATGAGATAATATGAATAATAAATAACAAATAATAAAAAAAATATTACCAAGGATGTGATCAAAATTTTTTAAATAGAGTGGATAAAATAAATATTATATTATGTTACATAAATAAAGTGATCAGAGAAATAAAACTTTTTTACTAAATTATTTAAAGGAGAAAATAAATATTCAATAAATTTATGTTATATCAGTAGAGTAAATAAAAAATTTGATTTTAAACCATATTAAAAGAAATATATACTATCAACTCAGACTCGGAAATTAACTAGTCAATATTATTACCAGTCGCTTTCTTAGATACTATCATATCAAATATTACGTCAACTCATGCCACAAGAGATGAACATTAAGAAAATACCCAATACAAATTACTATTATATCATAATAGTCATATTAATAATACATACCAATAAAAATAAGAAAAATTATCAAATATGATAGATAAAAATAAATAATTACTCGAAAAAGAAGATTTAAAAAAATAATTCCTTTAATGTCCAATTTTATTAAAATTGACAAAAATAGCCTTTACCCAAAAATTGTCACGAGCTCCACATAATGACCTCACAGGAGATCACAATGAGCTCATGTGATAATTTTTGGATAAAAGTTATTTCTGATAATTTTAATATAATTGATATCTTAGGAAAAATAATTTTTTAAACTCATTATTTCAAGTAATTATCAATTCCAACCCATCATAATTAGATTAAGCTGTCTCGGTACTCAGATATCAATTACTTCTCAATCATATTATATATATATAATAAGAACATTTATATTTTATAGTGATGAAAATCATATGAATTCACTTATCTCGTAATGTCTAAGATGACACAGGATCTACCGACACCTACGATATCAAGCGTAGCATTGGAGTATGCTTTTTCTGTTATAGTAAACGTGCTTTCAGATAAGAGATCAAGATTACAGTCAAATATTATTGAGACATTAACATGAATGAAGGATCAAGAGAATTCGAACTTAGACATTCAGGATCGTGCTGCAACTGTACCAAGAGTGGAGGAATTGATTGCTGATAATAATTCATGAAACTTTGTTAGTGGTTAACGACTGAAATTGAGCCTACTGTACTGCATATGACCCACCGCTAATAATACCTCTAATCACTATTAACAAATTTTAAGCTTTAGGATTTTATCAAAAAAAATAAAAAAAATCTTCGAAGAGAATAAATATTGTTGAAAAAGAGAGAGAGAGAAAAACATTTTCTTCTTTTTTTTTCAATTTCTGCTACTCCACATTATATTCAACACTCCCCCTCAAGCTGGAGCATATACGTCAAATGCACCAAGCTTGTTACAAATGTATTTAATCCTAGGACGACTGAGAGATTTAGTGAAGATATCTGTTAGTTGATCATTTGAATTAACAAAACTTGTAGCAACACATCCTGATGCGATCTTCTCTCTAATGAAGTGACAATCAACTTCAATATGTTTGGTCCTTTCATGAAAAACTGGATTGGATGCAATATGTAATGCGGCCTAGTTATCACAGATGAGTTTCATCTCTTCATCCTTTCTAAATCTCAACTCTCGAAGAAGATGTTTCAACCATATAAATTCACATGTTGCCAAAGCCATAGCTCGATACTTAACTTCAGCGCTAGATCTAGCCACTACATCTTGTTTCTTACTCTTCCAAGATATTAGATTACCTCCAATAAAAACACAGTACCCTGAATTGTAACGTCTATCTGTGGGTGAGCCAGCTCAATCTGTATCTGTGTAACCAACAACATGAGTATGACCTCTGTTCTCGTACAACACACATTGGCATGGTGTACTTTTGATATATCGAAAAATACGGATTATGACATCCAAATAGCTATCACATGGTGACTGTAGGAATTGACTAACAATACTCATAGGAAAAGAAATGTCTGGACGAGTAATGATGAGAGAGTTCAATTTACCTATGAGTCGTCGATATCTCCCAGGGACTCCTAAAGGCTCCCCCTGTCCCGGTACAAGTTTGACATTTGGATCCATAGGTGTGTCTACCGATTTATAATCTAACATACCGGTATCTTCCAGGATGTCTAAAGCATACTTCCTTTGGGAAAGGACCACACCGGAACTGGATTGAGCTATCTCAATTCCCAAGAAATACTTGAATTTCCCCAAATCTTTGGTCTGAAAGTGGGTAAAAAGATATTGCTTTAGTTTCTGAATATCATCCTGATCACTGTCTGTAATGACAATGTCATCCACATAAACAACCAGATAAATACACTGCCCCAAAGAGTTATGATGATAGAAAACTAAATGGTCTGCTGTACTGCGAAGCATGCCAAACACTTGAACAACAGAACTAAAACGACCAAACCATGCTCGATGAGATTATTTCAAGCCATATAGAGAACAGCGTAACTTACACACTAAACCAGACCCCCCCTGAGCAACAAAACGAGGAGATTGCTCCATATAAACTTCCTCGGCAAGATCACCATGAAGGAAGTCATTTTTAATATCCAACTAATAAAGAGGCCAAGAACATATAGCAGCCATGGAGAGAAGCAGACGAACAGAAGCAATCTTGGCAACAAGGGAGAATGTGTCAGCATAATCAGAACCATAAATCTAAGTATAGCCTTTAGCAACTAAGCGGGCCTTAAGGCGATCAACCTGACCATCAGGACCAACCTTAATTGCATAGACCCAATGACAACCAACTGTAGATTTACCAGAGGGTAAAACAACAAGATCCCAAGTGCCATTAGAGTGTAGAGCAACCATTTCATCCATCATTGTCTGTCGCCAGCCTGGATGGAAAAGAGCTTCATGAGTGCTATTTGGAAGAGAAACAGAGGATATAGCAGAGACAAAAGCAGAATAGGGTGAAGATAATCGATAATAACTCAAAAAATTATAAATAGGATGAGGATTACGAGTAGAGCGATTACCTTTCCGAGTAGCAATGAGTAAGTCATCAGGAGAGGGTGGAGCCGAGGCAGGAGAAGCCGAAAGGATAGGAAGTGAGTCAGCAGGTGCCTCAGCAAATAGGAGAGGAGCATCGACACGAGGACAACGATGATAAACCTGAAGTGGTAGAGGAGGCACAACATCAGGTGAAGAGACAATGAGAATGGCTAAGACTGCAGAAACAGGAAGAGACTCAGAAGTGGTGGAAAAGAATGGTGAGTCTTCAAAAAAAATAACATCAGCGGAGATAAAGTAGCGATGAGCCTCAAGAGAATAACAACGACAACCCTTCTAAAGTCTGGAATATCCAAGAAGAGACACTTCATGGTTTTGGCTGAAAGCTTGTCCTGTCCAGGAGTGAGAATATGAACAAAACAAGTACAACCAAAGACACGAGGAGGAAGGAAATAAAATGGTTGGTCAGGGAGGAGAAGGGAATGAGGAATCTGATCATGTAAAACAGATGAGGGCATACGATTAATCAAATAACAAGCGGTAAGAACAGCGTCCCCCCAAAAATGAAAAGAAACATTACTATGGAGGAGGATAGTACGAGCTGTCTCAACAAAATGTCGATTTTTGCGTTCAGCTTGCCATTTTGTTGAGGAGTATGAGCACAAGAAGACTGATGAAGAATCCTATGATGAGATATAAATGAAGTAAAGGGGGATGAAAAATATTCCCTGACATTATCACTGCGTAACACACGAATAAAAATATTGAATTGGGTCTGGATTTCAACATAAAATTTCTAGAAAATAGAGAATAACTCAGCTCAATTTTTCATTAAAAATAACCAAGTACATCGAGAATAGTCATCAATAAAAGTGACAAAATACTAAAATCCTAAAGTAGACGCAGTCCGACAAGGACCCCAAACATCAGTGTGGACAAGCTCAAAAAGAGACTTTGCCCAATTATCCAAAAGCTTTGGGAACGAGACACGAGTATGTTTCCCAAGCTGACATGACTCACACGAAAGCGACGACAAAGTGAAAAAACGAGGGACCATCTTATGGAACTTGGAGAGACTAGGGTGGCCCAAACGACTATGAATGAGGAGAGGAGCATCAGTGGAAATGCAAACTGCAGGAGATGAATCCCAAGCATGCGTTATTATTCGGCGCTCTAGCCGCGACAGCCGCGCCACCAAAGTTGAAGGTGTCGGAAAGATTCGGGAGAGAATTAAGTTTTCTCCCTTGGCTCTGATATCATGTTGAAAAAGAGAGAGAGAGAGAGAAAACCCTTTTCTTTTTTTTTTCAATTTCTGCTAATCCACATTATATTCAACAAATATGAATATCAAACAAGATTTATTTGATTCAAGGGGATCAAGTTATAACTTGGCTAAAGGTTTTTAATTGTATTTAATTATCTTTTGAAAATTAAATACACATATTATCCTATGAGAACCTCTCTGATACCAAATCATTCTTCTATAATTAGAATAGATAAAAAATATCAAATCCTTAAAATTTTACAATATTTAATCTCTTAAACTAAGAAATCCTAAAAAAGCATAAAAAACACCACTTTTTATATCACAATTTTCAATTTTAAAAGCGCACATGATTTCTAAAGAGCATGAAATTCGTGATCTTAATAATTCCAAGTGAGTGTGTGTGCCTGCGTGTGACTGTATCAGTTTGAATGTGTGTGACTGTGTGTGTGCGTGAAAAACATTTCAAAGAAGTTACAATCTTAGTGACACGGGCTGATGTGATCCTTATAATTCAGAATTGATCTTCGTTGCTAAAATTCAACAATGATTCCCTATTTTGATCTCTCCTCCATCAACGCCATTTACACAACCACCCTCCAAAGTAATCATTGTAACCAATGGAAAAGAAAATGGAGAAGGGCGACGAAGGTCATTTTATAGTTTTCAATTCTACAAGCAATCGAAACAGCTACATAAAGATAAAAGGGGAGTACCAATTGATTGGTTAACTGCTTTCATGCAGAGATTTTCATAATATTCCTTTCCTCTGTGTCTGCAGCATTGCAAAACGCTGAATGCAGCCTGAAGATCTCCACTGTGATATTCGTCGCCAGCTAAAACCTTGGGGACTGAATTTGATTCTCCCAAGCTCTCTAGATATTTTACCCTCTCCATCAACTCAACGTCGTATGGGCTCGGATACGGCAATCCGACCATAACTATGCACCTTCCCATCCCATCACTGAAGTTGATTCCTTCTGACAGCTTTCCACCAACAACAGCACTAAGCAGCGCGCCATTACAGGCTGCTGCATCACTTGGAGAAGAAGGTGATGCATAGATTGCCTCTTTGTATTTCTTGAGAACATGTTCCATATCAGAGCTTTTTCTTGGTTCTCTGAAAATGCTCTTCTTCTTCTCTATCCTCCTGAGAATGCCAGAGCTCTTCCATGCATCAAAAACCTTCCCCTCGTATTCAAACGAAGAGAAGAACACAACAATTCCTTCTGGAACAACTGCCACCAGATTGCAAATCATGAGTCCCAACTCCTCCATCTGAAAAATAGCAATTGCGCTAATCAGAGCAAGTTTCAGTTAGAACTTTGACCTTAAAAGTGTTTGTGCAAGTTTCAGTTGAATGACCACCTTCAAAATCCTCGTGTTAATAACAAAAAATTTCCAAAATTGTAAATCTTTGGAGTAGTTATTGTGTTCTAAGTGGAGGAAGACTGAAAAGCACGCACCATTTTTGATGAACTCCTAGCGGCATAACTAAAATCAAAAGAATGACCAGTTGGGCCACATGAAACAGCAACGGGTAAAATGCTTTCCTGGGGAACAATATGGCCACATGAATAAAAATGAAGTTGATCCAATGATAAACAGGGGAACAGTCGCTCCCTAGTCTCTTCTATAGGCTGGAGGGTGCCTCCTGCCAGTACCACAGCATGTGTCTGTTCTACAATCTGCACAGATACAAGATGGGTCATTGTTTATAACTAAGCTCAGATAAAAGTGTCATAGACATGGAAATAGAAGAGTTCTGAAACTAACCTCTGAGAAAATTTTTTCTGCTGCCAACATTACAAATTTTAGAAATCCCTCTTGCTGGTGCTGTCCACTGCATGCTGATCTTATCTTGGAAATTAAAACTCGTCCATCGCCATTACTGTTTGTTAAGGACGCCAATAGGTCCACTAATGCTCGAAAGCTGGAAGCTGCGCTCCCATTGTTGAGAGGCAAAGAAGAATTCTGGGTAGTGTTTGTTTTTTCTTCTCCATACCCACCCACCTGGGAACCAAAATTAATGAAGAAGATACATTTCGAGTCGAGTTGCTGAATTTCAAGTGGGAAATGACAAATTTCACCTTGTAAACAAAGTTGCTCTCTCTGGTGTAGCGTAGAATCTTGACCAAATTTATGTTGTCGATGTTGAGAGAGAATAGGAAGTCGTTAATGGCCATGGAGGTCTCGAAGGTAGGCCGTGCTACAAGCGATTGCTCAGCTTTAGAGGCATCTGCACCAAACTCTTCGTCAGCTAATAGGATTTGCTGGAAAGCCCTTGTGAGTAGCATTAAAGTTTGGATATATCTTCGGTTTCCAGCTCCCAGCAGACGGCAAAATCTGGCAAAATACTTCTCCATACAAGAATTCACCTCCTCCAACTGATTCAACATGTCATCATTAGTGCGAGCGTGTTGTTTCCCCTTACAAATACTAAGAGATCATACACAATGCACGAGAATACCGCTAAGTATGAGAATATAAGAGAAACCAAAATCTCAATAACTTTACCTATGAAAATCAAAAAAGCTAGATTCGATGAATCTCAAATTCAAAAACTATCGCACTTAAACGAAGATATTTGTCATCGTACCAAGACATTATTTTCAATACATACATATAATATAAAGACAAAGATACTTGTCATAAGTGTGAGTATGTTATTTCTCCTTATATATACTAGGAGATCATACACAATACAAAAGGCTACTACTTAGCGTGGAGATATAGGATAAATTAAAATCTCAATAATTTTACCTATGAAATTAAAAAAGTTAGATTCGATGAATCTCAAATCCAAAAACTATCGCACTTAAATGAAAATACTTGTCATCATACCAAGGCATGATTTTCAATACATACATATGATACGAAGACGAAGATACTTATCATAAGTGTGAGCATGTTATTTCTCCATATATTACTATGAGATCATACACAATACACAAAACTACCACTTAGTATGAGGATATAGGAGAGATTAATATCTCGATAACTTAACCTCAAATTCAAAAAACTATCACACTTAAACAAAGATACTTGTTATCGTACCAATACATGACCTTCAATAAATACATATAATATGAATACTTCTCATATGATCACTCATTCTAGTATTGTTCTCACTCAAATACTTTTAACTTCAAATTACTATTTAAATTTGATAAAGTAATCGAATCTCAATCGCACACTCTCTTACACAACATAAATTTTCTCAATTAGTATTTTTTTTTAATAATCATGAGTACCCTCATTGGTCCGAGTCTGGGTGTTCAACTCAACTAACCCCATGGGACGATGAGCCTTCCCTATGGTTTCGCCTTCAAGCAAGTCGAAACTTCATTTATTCATAGAGGGGCACTCATATGATATTGGGATGCTTGAATCACTATGTGAATGCCTTTTCTACAAATTTGAATAGAATGACTATTTATCTGAATTTTAACATAGTGACAGAGCCATCAAAAGCACAATGATATTACCATCACCAACAACTTGTACCACTGTCATTCTTGTCAGTTGTCACCATCATTAATGATGTGTTATTCCAATTGAAATAAACATTTTAAAGCATTTTTTATCAAAAAACATGTTCCTATTTTATGATGGCATTTTTAAAATATCTTTATAGATTAGAATCTTATATCTATTTTTGGAACTTTTGGTCATTCTCTACTTTAAAAAAAACACACAATGCTAATTTGTGAATTAGCAAATTATATATTCACAAGTTAAATGATCATTCATTTACCATAATCAAATCAGCTATAGATTTAAAATCATGATGAATTTATGCATATAACATGAGATACATAAGTTATTCCAAGTGAAATGAACATTTAATTAATAATTAGACAGCATAATAAAATACATGATATTGTTCTCATTAGGATAGAAATATACTTTTCTTTGAAATCAAATTCTTGATGATATTTTGATTTATGTTTCTTCATGAGATTTTTCAACAAGTCCATTCTTCAACTAACCATGAATTTGTAACCAAAGCAATGCTCCTCACCCATTCTCACAAGAGGAATTTGTTACTGGGAAGAAATGAAAGAGAATCTCATAATACCCCCTTCCCTCTTAATATCTTATTATGATATGAAAGACTACATGCTAATGTTTAGTTGAGTTTCTACCCAAATTAGTGGCTCACAAGTGTACGTATTGCTCGAACTGATGTGTTGACTCATTTGATCCGAATCAACATTGGATTCATCCATCATGTAAATTGAAATAAATATATAAATAGGAATAAACTAGGACTCTCTCTAGATCCTCCATGTGGTTTCTGACATTTCTTTGAGTATATATTTCACTATTACTACCACTACTTTTGTTTCTATTATAACTATCAATTCAAATATAAGGACTCTCTCTACTATCTACATCTTTCATTTTGCATTTCAATAAGTTTGTGTGACTTATATTGATTTTTTGCATACAATTTCCAATTTAATCATGAATTTCAGAGCAACTTATGAATGTAGTTAATTATGTATCCAATTATAAAATGTTAAGCCTATCGAGGGGTAAGGATTTTCTGCTGCATAGGGGGGAAGGCAGATAGAGAGAGAGATGAGACGATTACTCAAGAATCTATCGATCTAGATAGACTCTTGGTCAAAGATGAATAACAAGCTACAAACGAACAAGTAAATGAATAATAACAAAAGAAAAAAAAGCACATGCAGAATCATTCCAACTCAAAACAAAAAAAAAATCATTTTAAAAGTCTATCAATCCTGCAAAACAACAAAAAAAAGGCTATTCATTTGGGGAGAGAACTCACGAATAATAAATTATTATGATAATTAAAAATAGATAAAACTCAAGACAAAAATAAAATATTAATATTTTAATAGCCAAGTATTTTAGACATTTTAACATTGAGAATAACAATATCAAAAATAAAAATATTAAAAATAACAAATAATTATCTGTGATATAAATATTTGCTCATGAAATTATCACTCAAAAGTCAAATAAAAAGACGAGTAGTAAAAATTAGAATACTTAAAAGTAAAAAAATATCTATTGTTGTCTTATTAGTAAGGAATTATTAATATTTCTCTCTAGTAATGGTCACCTTGAGATAACATTAAAACCTCTGAAATAATTCAATAGTCAGTTTATCTCCCTCCACAATCTATATCGTTCTCAATCTCCACTCAAAAGATAACTTCCAATAATTTTTCTTGGTATGATCACCTTTCCTGATGTGTATACAATATACTGGAGACTCATGACATCTACCTCAACCATGACTAGTACTCCCATATCTATTAGATAGACAGTACAAGATACCTCTTTACTAATTTAATTGGTGTGATCCATGATAAGAACAATGGCACTGCCTAATTGGCAAAATCAACTCCACGACCAAGCAAACACTTGACTGCAATAAGCATGACTAGGGTCTTGTGTTGCAGCATTAAGCACGACAACGACTATAAAGAAGATACTAGGGACCAACACGAACAGGCTACTTTCGAGCCTTCTTACTCCCCTAGCTGTGGATGTTATCAGAAACATTGTGGTTCACCCACACCTTGGAAAACACCCAAGCAAGATACTGCATGCCACACTATTAGAAAAACTATTATCGAGAAGTTTGTCGAGCAGTTTGCACGCCATTTCAACTATGCTGCAAGTTGACTTAAGTAATTTCTCAACAGACAAACATTGCAAGCAAGTTTCTATTTATCTCACAAAGCCTTTTTTTCATTGGTGCTTTTGAAAAGATTGAGAAAAGCAATTGTAAGCAAGATACAATCTCCTACAGTGCCATGATACTAAGTACAAGCATATAATGAAAAATATGCATAAAAAATGATAGAGCATACCAAACACACAAATCTCATACATAGCATGGGATCTAGAAAATATTAAAATCTCCACAAAATTATTTTCAAAAATTAGAAAAGTTACATCTGTCGAATCTCAAACCCAAGAGTTGCTGCTATTGGATTATGACACTTGCTATCACACTAAGATATGACCTCCAATACACGTATGCAATATAATAACTTTCTAAGTGATCAACGATCTTAATACTATTCTTGTCCATATACATTCCAATAATAATTCTTATAAGATCCGATGTGTAAGTAATTATATAATATTATAGAAAAAAAAATCAAGTATCTAATTCTTTATAAATAGGTAACAAAATGATTATAACAGTCAATAAATTTGAAACCCTCATTTAAATAAAAATAAAATAAAATAAAATAAAATAATGCTTACAATAATACTTTTTGTTAATATAAAATCTTCTTCTTCTCTTGATGATCATGCCTCCTTCCAAGTTATTCATCTCACAAAGACTTAATGATTTACCACTAAAAATGTGAGAAAGCCTAATTTATTCATAATCCCTCTTCAAAAAGAAATAAATTAGCTACTAAGTAAATCAAATATCTTTACAAGAACAATATCATCATACACATGTTAAATAATGAATACGGTAAATAATAATTTATTATTTACTATCAATATTTTATGAAGTACTATTGGATATTATATTTTTTTAAGAAAATAATTTACTTTCCTAAAAAGATAAGAACATTAGGTAAGTATGACCAAAAATAATATAAAAATAAGTATAAAGTCATGAATATAATAAGTATTTATAAATTTCTTTGAATTAGACATCCTTAACAAATTATATTCCTACTTTTCAATTATGAAAATTTCATTATGACAATCACCACAGTATATAAACTAATAAACTACAACATTCTCCTTAAAATAGTATATAAAGATTTAAAATATCAAACTTAAAAATAAGAACGATAAATTAAAGCTTCTTCAAAGCTTTCGTAAATATTTGTTAAATGGCTACCCTGTTATTTAGATATAAGTTGTTTTAATGATATCATTATAATTTTTTTCTATAAAAAAAAGTAATTCATTTCCATGTAATTCGTTCGCCCGTGAAATACCCAATTAGTATTATCAATGCCTTAAACTCAACTTTTCATTGGACATTGATAAATCATATATCTATTACTTTTTCATGTGAGAAGATTGCCAAAAATATATATGAAAATATAGAGTAGATCTCCTCTATGGGCGAGCTAAATTAAATCTAAATAACTTGCAACATACAAGTGTACATGATCATTGAAATAAATCTTAAATTCAAATAACTTCTTCACATACTTAAATATACGAATAATTACATTCAAGTAAATTTATCAAAAAGAATCAAAGAAACGACTAATTATACTAATGCATAAATTATATTTAGTCTAAAAATAATCAAAAATTAATATTTCTTATGATTATACTAAAAATAAAAACAGCTTGAGTAATTACATCACACAATAAATTAATATATAAATTAATCCGAAAATCTACAAAAAATACAAACTACCAAACTAATCTTTAGAATTGTATCGATTACATATATCTTCTGTGATAACATGACGTCTCTCCTAAAGTAAGTCATAATCATTGCAATCCCAATAAATATCTGAGCCTCTCAAAATTTTTCTTTTGAAATTATGATTGAAGATATTTTTTAAGTTTATTGATTCACAATTTATCATCTCTCATAATCAGAATATCATTCATATAAATAATAAGCAAAAATATCATGTCATTAAAATATCTCCAAAAAAATAAGAAAAAAAATTAGAACACATGAGTAAATGAGACAACTTCATGTGAAATTTTACTAGTCAAACTATCGATTACTATTTTAGGTCATACAAGGTATTTCATAATTTATAAAATATAATTGATTATACAGCTCAAAACTCAGGTGGCTGCTCCATTTGCATATCCTCCTCAAAATTATCATGAAAAAAAATATTCTTCATAACTAATTAGTGATCTACCACTTATAAAATATTATCATTAAAATAAAAATATATATGGACATCATATTGGTCACTAGAAAGAAAATATTTTAGTAATTCATATCAAATATCTGAGTAAATATCATCACTACCAGTTTCGACTTAAAATAATTTATTTTCTCACCTAGACCTATCGTTATTGTGAACACTAACCTGCAATCAAAAATAAACATTCACAAAACCTCTGTAACTAGTTACCAAAGCTCACCATAATGAAGAATATGTATATCTAACATCATGGTCTGATGTCATATTGGGCAAAATAATATCTCAAAAAGAGAAGAATATTTTAGAATTGTGAAGAGAAATAATAAAAGAAAATTATAATATAAAAAGAAAGTATGACAAAACATGAGAAATCAGAAGATAAGTACAACTCATTTGTTTATTTTGTAGGATACTAGAAAGATCAAGATCGAAGAGAATAATTACAAGATCATCTAGATCCATATTGATCTATACTTATTTGTATACATGATGATTCCATATAAATATCATCATCATATGAAACAATTATGTTCAAATTTAATCAATAGTTGAGTCTTTCTCTCTCCCACTCTTAAATAGATGTTCAAGTAATATTACATATGGGTATGGAAAAATAATGTCTAAATATATATTTTGAACACTCATTCTAATCAAGCTCACTAAAAAATGAATTTTGCAAAAAAGAAAAAAACAACACTATTCACAAAAAATTTATCAAACTTGATAAAAGAATTCACTAAAATATCTAAGAAAAATACATCTCAAAACTTAAAGTATAATCTTGTCCAGTCCTGGGAAGAGATTATGCACAAAATAAGTACCCTAAAAAATTCATTGAGAAATATTAAATAATCTCTCTTTAAGATGCATGATCTGAAATAAGATACATTGAAAAAAAATAAAAGAAAATATTTCATTAATAAGATAATTTTTGATTAAATTTACATCTTTCCAAAAATGATTCTGAACACTTTACCAAACAAGAGTTTTCAAATATATCTATTTTTTATTACTGCAATTATTTGTAGAAACATCATAGCTAAAAAGCATGGATATGGATATGAATATGAATACGAGGATACGACACAAAGGGATATGGAGATATGGTAAATTTCAAAAAACTAGAATACGGATACGACTCGAACACGGCATGATAAAATATAATAAAAATAAAAATAATTATATTTATAAATATTATTCTTATTATATATTAATAAAATAAAATAATATTTATAATTATCTTTATAAATATTATTATTTTATATAAAATAAAATAAAATAATAAAAATAATTATCTTTATAAAATATTATAAATATTAATAAATAATCTCTATTAAATAAAAATTAAAAAATGGCAAGAACACAACTAGAATACGAAACTTGGAGGTGCACATTAGCATAGTACACATGTATGTGTGTGCAACAATGAACGTACGCATGGTGGAAGGACAAGAGGTGCACATTAATGTGTATCATCAATAACCACCATCACACACACATGGTGTGTAACAAGCATTAATGCCATGAAGAGATTAGTAATGAGAACATTCCAATGGCATCACCTATTTTTGGTAGTCATGATGCCTAGATCCGACAATGGCAGCAGAAGAATCAACAATTTGGTACAATAAAATTTCTGCCAATCCCCAAAATTATGTCGACACTAAATACCACCTAGTGGCTGGTTTCCAATGACCTGAAACCTTAATTTTCAAAAACCCTAATTTTTTTCAGTCACTAATTGGGAAAAAATCTAGATAAGTAATTTTTGGTAGTGACGTTTCTTTGGGATTGTTTGTCAAAGAAATGATTTATTTATGTTGAAAATAAAAATTCTAGTTATTAAAAATCAAAATTATACATAATGACAGACTAGTCATAGTAGAGATAGAGATAAAGAGGTTTAGTTCAGCATAAACACTATAAGAAGTGACACTAGAAACAATTAAAAGTATAATTTTTAAGAAAAAACTGAATATATTATTAGTATTGATAAAAATATGTAAACTATCATAGTCATTCAAAAGTCATAACAAAACAATAGCTTGTCTTTCCCAATCTCTGTTTATTATAGTTCTTTTATCTCATTTTTTGATTTCATGCTATTGTATTATTGACTCAAAAACTAATACTCATATTATAAATAATTATTTTCTTCTGACAACCTTTCATTCCTATTCTATCAAAATTATAATAGTCAATAACAATATTTCAAAAGTTATTGAGTATAACAGTATTCAATTTGATTTCTTACTTATTTTATGTATTTTATTTATTCTCAATTATACTATTAGTATTCTTCACATGAGTTGCATTTATAAGCAACTCAATTCTGATTTTTTTTCCTAATATTTATTTACATTATTAGAAAACTGAAGAATTTTTTTTTAATATGGCGGGGCTAAAAATGGGTTTTTAATTTTTGGGGCTCAAAATATAAATATTTTAGAATTTAGAATCAAATTTTTTAATGTTTTTGAGAGGGGGTACAAAAAAAATATTATCATTTTGGAGAACTAAAATATAATTTTATTAATAAATAATTCGTGATTTAAAAACTTAACAAATAAAGTGAAATAACCTCGACGACGTCATCATATATGAGTGTCTATTAAGAATTTTAAAAAATAAGAGTTACAAATTAAAATATTTAATATAATATTTGATAATACTTTACATAATAGTATACTAATAAATATTTTTATAAAACTATTAGAGACGATCCTTTGACAGAGATTTTTTACGTTATATATATGTATGACATAATAAACCTAAGAATATAAGTCAACTTAAAATAAATTTTCTCTCATTAAAATAATTATGTGATATATTAAAACATATTAGGACAACTAACAAACTATAAGACTTTATATTTTGTAAGTCAGTAAGCCTAAAAAAATTCAACTTAAAGTCAAACATCATGAGAATCAATATATATGATTTTGAATTTATATGTTGGCTAGTAATATGTATTATCCAATTATGTTAATTATAAAATCAATGAAATAATAATTAATGAAAATATAAAATTTTATTTTTAAATTCATAAAAATTTATTATGATATGACGAACATGTGTTCATCTATATACATTCTCATAATATTGAAGGTATGAAAAATACTATTAAACTCATATCAACTTACAAGAATCAACTACAAAAACTAGAAAATAAAATTTACGAATTAAATAATTTATTTAAATATTGTAAAAATAAATCTAGTAGTTAAGTGATCCACCAAATACAAAGATTGATATCATATTTGAAAATTATTTTTTTATTCAGTTAACTAGGAACAAACAAAAAAAAATCTATCAAATATAAATGAATTATCGATATATTTAAACAATGACTATTATTTCATCATATTTCAAAATGACATAAAAAATTCTAATATATTGAGTCGATGGAAATTATATTAATCCACCTTTTCTGTGCTATATATAATAAAACGTGATCTATTAGTCCTTTCTTATATCTAGCATAACATCAGAGATTACTTTTTTTTGTAACTATAAATATAATTTCAAATAAAAGATATATGCTACAACTAAATATTATTAAAACTTTATTATGCTTGAATAATTAGAAAAAAGTATTAATAAGTCTTAAAGATAAAATTAAAAAATATTATGTTGATGATAACATATATGAAAATAATGAAACCAAGACTTGGAGTTATGATGATCCGAACTAACAGAGTAAAATTATATTACTAGCACTACACTAGCATGCATTTTATTTTACAATCTTTTTTTTTTGTATTTTTTAAATATTTAGATTTATATTTTCACATTTGAATATATTTCTATAATGTATTTTTTTACATTAATATTCATATATATTATTATTTACAATTTAAATTTTAAAATAGTATTTTAAAATTTCATATATATACATTCAAACATATATATAGACAAAAGCCCAAGTGACAAATTCACCTATCCAGATAGGGTTCAGGCTAGAAGCTATATCCCTAGCCTAGGCCCTAGGGTAGGCAATAGCAATAACAAGTTTGGATAGTATAATAGCGCTCAATCGTAGGCTATACTTAAACGAGTTGTGGCAACTAACCCAAGCTAGCCTAGGTATCGGTGGATCAGATATATTGCAGGCCAAACCCAACCCAACATGACTTAGCATGCCCTAATTATGCATCTGATCCATCAAGCCATG
This sequence comes from Sapria himalayana, assembly GCA_029783825.1. Classification (NCBI taxonomy): domain Eukaryota; kingdom Viridiplantae; phylum Streptophyta; class Magnoliopsida; order Malpighiales; family Rafflesiaceae; genus Sapria; species Sapria himalayana. The sequence goes on along the minus strand of JAREIK010009206.1, from coordinate 8,112 downwards.
CCGAGTATCCCTTCTTTGTCGTCGTGCCAGTGTAGCACAAGCTAGTGAGATGAAACTTGTCATGCTCGACAAGGCAAGGGGCCCAATCAGGGATAAAAAAATATGACACCTCTAATGAGTACTTGGAGTTAATCGAATATTTACATTTAAGTTGAACAAAAACTAGATGTGTCACCCGGGCCGGGTGGCCTGGGCATGACCCACAACATAACATGGTTCAGCCATGTCCAGCCCAGCACGTCACGATCTGAAGCCATGTCTGACCCAGCATAAAACAAATCGAAGCCATACCTGGCCTAGTACGGAATGGTTTGGAACTGTGCCGCCCCATGACATTATTTGTGCCTTGCCTTATGTCAAGTTATACACGACTTGTGTGCCTGGCCCGATGGCATGGTCCACAGACCCAGGGACCCATGATTGGCTATGGGTCACAGGTCAAGCCACATTGGATGATGACCCAACGGAGCAAGGAAATTTTTTTTTTTAAAAAATAGCCACATAAGTCAAATCTTGCTTACTTGGTTGATTGTAATTGGTTAGCCACTTAATCCAACACCCATTGCATTTTCACGCTATGGGTTCTAACATGGATAATCCAAAATGGTTCGCAAGGCCCTGCACTCAGTTGTGCCACTATGCTAGCTTGGGCCAACTAGCTAGTTCTCGTGCCATCTTGGGCCAGCCAGTTAGTTCCAGTGTCATGTTGGGTTGGCCAGTTAGTTCCCGTGTCATGCCTGGCACGATATAAAAATCATACCATGTCGGGTTTGGCACGGTATGATAGCACGGCCGTGCCTCATTCAAATAGGTTGTGCCGGCATGACATGACTCATTTGATAGCTTTAGCACAAACTTATACCAATAAAAAATATATGATACAATTTTACACTTTTATTAGATATAATTATTTCGAGATACAATATAGAGATATAAACAAAATAATTAATATTATTACTTATGAAATAATTTGAATTTCATATCTACATGAAAAGGTCAAATATCCACTTTATTTTTCGACTAATCTTTTTTGATAGTCAAACAGTGAGCCATTAAATCTCAAATTCAATATTTTACGAGCAAACAAAAAAACATATAAGTTGACTAATTTTTCATCGGAAGAAAATCCATTATGAGATCAATACTACAAAATATATCCAAATAATAGAATAGCCAACGTATATTTTCACGAATGTCTTAAAGAAGTATCAACTTATATTTCTTTCATTCAAACTTGGTGTTAAAAACTCGAGAAGATCAAATATTCACTTTCTTCTACACTACTTTTTTTTGTGATAGTAAAGTAGTGAGACATAGGATCTCAAATCTAATATTTTATAAGCAGACAAATATATATAAGCATGCAATTTTTTTCTTTGAAAAAAATTCATAATAACGTTATTGCTACCTAAGAAGCACGAACACGGGAATATGACACAGTAGAATACGGGAACACGGTAAATTTTAAAAAACTAGAATTCAAATACGGCTAGTATACGACATGATAAAAAAGATAAAAATAAAAATTATTTTTTTATAAATGTTAGGTATTTTATAAGATAAAAATATTTTATTTTATTTTATTTTAATAAGATAATATTTATAATTATCTTATTTTATAAAATTATATTTTTTATTTTATAAAAATAAAAATATTTTATTTTAATTTATCAAAATTACGCCCAGCCCAACTTATAAAATTGTGCCCCGCCCAGCCTATAGAATCGCGCCCCCTCCACCCCACATCATCATATCGGTGCTTGTCACTCACAATGAGTGCGATATGGTGGAACATTGGGGTACATAGTGACACTGTGCCTCCTGACTCATTAGATTATTGTGCACATGGATGGAGTGTTGCATGCAATGTCATATGCAATGTGCTGGTGCAATGAACATGCTCTCCCTCTACTAATTCTAGGGTTTGTACTCCCTAAAATTTTGGCTATAATATCATACAAGAACCTAAGCCAAAAAACATCTATACACTTTAATAAAAATCAAGTATACAATTGATGATTATATAATTAGTTAATGAATTTAAGTAATGCACATGTCGGATACTCTCATTAATAATAAAGAAATACAAGAAAACACACACTATCAAACTAACAACTAGTACACAAATAAACAAAACACATCAAGATCAATTATTATTTTATTAGAAAGAAAAATCATAATAAATTTATCTCAATAGAGGTTGATCACACATGAAATTTAAGTTGTAGACATATTCGTGGAAGCATTGCGAGGACCTCAAACTCTTCTTGTTATTCCTAAACATGGTCTTCAAGATATGTATATTTCACTTTAACAAAGAGAATTAAAGCATTTTTACTTGCCTTAATTTTCATTTATTGATGTATTTTATTCACATAGTGCCCATGTGAATTTGGGGTGCTTCCAAGTCACTTTGTTGATGGCCATTAGTGCCTTATACCATGAATAAAATGACTAGTTATCACAAACTTAAAATTATGAATAATACTATAGGTGTAACAATTAGTTGCTAAATAACATGTTCTTTACTCATATGAAAAGATGTCATAATATATAATTAAAAAAAATAAAAAATATGTAGAGGAATCAAGTGGGCAAAGTAGTCAGGGCACGACACAAGTCATGACCCAACTATGTTATGCTTGACCCGGCATGCCATGGTCCAAAACAATGCCTAGTCTTGGGTCGTGCCGCGCCAAGACAGACCTAGTGTCGTGCTAGAATAGAGGCTGTCATGTCTGGTGCTAGGCTAGGCACAACCCACGTATCTGGCTCATTGGCATGATCTACCTGCACGATGACAATGACCCAGGACCTGAACCAAGTCATAGGTCATAGAAAACCAGGTAACCACTTTTCTATGATGGTGGTGTGTGGTAACGATGGCTGGTGGATAGTGCACGTGGTGGCAATGGTAGGTGGATAGTACAGGGGGTGGTGTTGCCCACAAAACCAGCACGACCCGAGATGGACCAACACAACCTGAGATGACCCGGCACATTAGGCATGAGTCTGCCCGAAATCATGCCGGTCATCCGTGCTGGGCTGGGCCAAGCAAATTATCAGTCATGCCATGTTAGGCATGGCACGACTTCCATGTCGGGTGGTGCCCAGCTTGGCATTCTGGCCTGACTGGGCCAACCAAAAACAGGCTGTGTAGGCATGGCCCGGCTCGTTTGACACCTCAATTCATATGCAAGACCATCATAACAATCATTTAGTGAGTGTTTGGAAAAGTTTTCATTTAATCTAAATGGTATGTTCTTTATTTATACAAATAATACTTTATTTGATAAACAGTCAGCAAAATATTTAAAACCATTTCAAGGGTCCTATGTCAAAAGCTTAACATAGAGGTGGTGAATGGTCGGTACCAAGTAAGCTAGTTGTGTTTGGCATCCCTGTCCTTGTGCTGCTAAGCATGACAAACTGGCATGGTCCCGTAATCAACCAAATATAGCAACCATTTCTTAAAATTAGTATGAAGATGCAGCAGAGAGAGAGAGACGATGAAAGGCTACCCACCTGTGAGGATGTAATTTTTGCATCATACATACTAGTGATGGAGTCAGCCAGATTATGAGCCTCATCTATTATAACAATATTATTTCTCAAATTCAGGCCCAGTGATTCGCGGGATGCTTTAGATAGGAGAGATTGATAAGGAAGAACTACAAGATCAGCCATAGGGATCATGCTTCGAGAGCCATAATAGGGGCATGCTCCCACAGCTTTTCCAAGATGAATGAGGTCCTCGATATCAAGCACGCGTTGAGAAATTTCATCTCTGAATTGCTTTTGCAGTCTATGTTTGTCGAGGAATGGGCATCCAGATGAAGTATTTGTTGAACGAATTCTTCCCCTTGTACCTACATTCTGCACGTGAACACTGCTAGCAGTCGAGAAGAAACAAGCATGTCATTTATGTTGCTTTTGCAGTTATCATTTGTGTATGATTATACAAACATGAACACACCAGGTATCATTAAAACTTCAAAGTTAAACATTTCTGAGCGAGAATAATACGGTGATAATTGATCAAATAGAAAATCTTCATTTTACACGCATACAATGAAGGTCATGTCTTAGTGTAATGACAAATATATTCATCTGAGCAGAATCGTGCCTTTTGTGTCGGGTCGTTTCGGATCATGTCGAAACATGCCAGTTTTGTGGGTAGCAGCACGATCTGGCACGAGTCTGGGTTTGAGACTCATCAGACACATATTCTTTAATTTTTAGAGATAAGACTATTAATATATTAATCTCACTTAGAATCTATGATAAAAATAGGATAGGAACCTTATGCACTAAGTATGATTTTTTTCATTTATTTTACATCGAATTGAATGAAAAAAAATATATTTTTGTTGAGAGCCAAATTATGCTTATGAATTATTTAAAGCGATCAATATAATACATTTAGCAATGATATACTCTAAAAACATTTCTCCATTATTTTAAAAATCAATGTGATAAAATTTAATGATTCTAAAATTTTTTTATTTAGATAATAAATAATCATTTATAAATATTTTTCAAATATTAAAAATTAATGCAAAATAAAAATTCATACTTTAATTAGATGACCACATCCAATTATATAATTTAATTGTCGTCTTTAATTGTGTTTTTACCAGAAATTTTATATTTTACATAATTTTTTTTTCTAATGTAGTCCTCATAATAAGATGTAAATGATAAAATAATTTTCTGATATAATCTTGAAGGTGTATTACGGGCCAACATGACTTGCCAGTCTGACCCATTTTATTTTGGCTCGTTTAAAAATTGGGTCATGAAAGCCTGATATGTCGAAAAAAAGGGGAAGCACTAGAGGTGTCAAACGTGCCCGGCCGGCCCGGGCCGGCACGAGGCACGACACGATACGGCCGTGCCTGGGCTGGCACATTCTTAAACCGTGCCCGGGCCCGTGCCGTGCCCGAGTGAAGAAAATCGCGTGCCGTGCCTTGGCACGGCACGCCGGCACGGGTCCATCTCGTGCCGGTTCACGCAGGCACGCGTGGCACTAGCGGCGTGAGTCGTGACCCATCCGATATATGGACATGTCACGATGATTCTTCTTATGCATGTCTCACGAGTCATTATGTAGATTCTAACTGGACAATCAATAAAAAAATATTAGGATTCACTGAGATTCTTCATCCTCATGATGGTCCAGCCATTTTTGAGTGTATGATGAAAATATTTAGAGAATATAAAATTCAAAATAAAATTTTTAGTGTCACTTTCGATAATGCTGTGAATAATGGAGTAGCGATCAATATGTTTGTTAGGAATATTAGAGACGCACCATTAGGAGAGATCTTTCATGTCAGATGCATGTGTCATGTTATTAACCTGATAGTTCAAGCGGGTATGAAGATCTGTTCCCCCGCGTTGGAAAATATATGCAATGCACTCAAGTATATTCGCACTTCTCGCAGACTACAAGAGTTTGGTAATCTCTGTTTGTCTGCGAATCTTAAGAAGAAGAAATTCCAATCGGATGTGAGACATCGTTGGAATTACACGTACCTGATGTTGGAATCATGTGTTGGATACGAACACGTGATATCCGACTACGTCAATAGTAAGAGTGGCGAACTTATTATTGACGACACTGACTGGGCTTCAAGAATTTCATTTATGAAATTCCTGAAGATATTTTATGACACGACGAATATGTGTTCGTTGGTTTATACGCCCACCACTTGCATTGCACTCCGTTGCATATGCAACATTAGTAGCATGTTTAGGAAGTATCGAGCGGACCCGACGCTTAGCCATATGATTGCAGAGATGGAGACCAAGTACCTGAAGTACTGGTCCACCATTCCATCTCTTTATTGCCTCGCAGCATGCATGGACCCTAGGGCTAAGGTGGAAGGGGTTGAAAATACCCAGACTTTCATTTCCTCGTGCATGAACCTGGAAGAGCCACCTGAAGGGTTCATTTACGAGAAGTTGACAGAACTGTTCACATACTACGATACTAGGTATGGTGGTGGTGGGTGGTGAGACTGTGAGTACGGACACTGATACCTTGTTCGGAGATGACGATTATTCCATTAACCTAGCGAGGAGGAAACGTAGGGGTGGACCTTCACATAGGAGCGAGCTGTCTCGGTACTTAGATACCGATTACTGCTCAATCCTATCACCTTCTGACAATAAGAATCTTGATTTATTACAGTGGTGGCAATCATATGAGTCACCTATCCCGTACTATCTAGGATGGCATTGGATCTACTGACTCCTCCGGTGTCGAGCGTAGCATCGGAGTATGCTTTTTCTGTTGCAATGAACGTGATTTCGGATAGGAGATCGAGATTACGTCCAGATATGGTTGAGGCCTTGGCATGTTTGAAGGATTGGGAGGAATCGAGATTTAGCATCAGTGATCGTGCTGAAGCTGGGACTGTGACAGACACTGCAGTCGCATCCACATCCACTACGATGGCGGAGGAGCTGATTGCCAATGATGATGACCCATATGATACTGAGTCTGATGTTGCGGCTGATGATTCTCATGATACTTGCCGCTTGATGATTGATGCTCATCGCTCTTTTTTCGACTGTTTTTTTATTTATTTTATTTATACGCTTTGTTTGTACTTTGTACCATACGTTGTGTTGAAACTTATACTTGTTTGTTCGGATTATGGTTTCAAACGCATTAATGATAATTTTTCATTTGTGTAGTTTAATTTTTTTTTAATTAAAATTTTTACTAACTTAATGTATTTATTTATTATTTTACCATTTAAATTTTATTTTAAAATTTAATAACTTTAAATTTTAATATATAATTAATAAATTATAATAATAAAAAAAGCTAAACTTAATTGAAAAAAAAAAAAAATTTCTAATATTTTTTTGTTTTATTTAATTTTAAATGTATATTTTTTACAAAAAATTATATTTTTTAATTATTACTAATACTCTAAAGTATATACAGTAACTTAATAAAAAAATTAAAAAAAAAATTTGTAATCTGCCATTTAGGGCTGGCCTCCCGGGACCCGGACCCCAGTTGACCCGGTCCCGCGTTGCGGCACCCGCCCCGCCTGCCTTGCCGTGCGCCCGTGCCGCCTCGCCTGGCCTGTGAGTGGCAAGGCGTGCCCGAGCGTGCCGGGCCACGGCACGGCACGGCCGTGCTTGTGAAAAATGGCCGGCCGTGCGGCTGGGCCGGCCCGTTTGACACCTCTAGGAAGCACTGCATGTTAGCCATGACACACCTAAAACATGTGTAAGGAATAATCATGATGAAAATGAAATGACAGAAAAATCAGTCAACATGTCATTGATATTTTGGATATCAGCCATCACTGACATTGACAGCGAATATCAATGGTGGGTCACCCAAAAATTGAGCAATAATTTGGTATTTCAGTTTTCATTGATATATCAATGTCATTCAGTGGAATATCAATATGTCAATAATATTTGATGTCAAAAAAAAAAATCTCACAAAAGTTGGCAATTTAAAAGAAAAAAGTAGTTTTTTGAAAAATCACATTTTTTTTAAATAGCTATTTTTTTGACAAAATGCCATTTTTTTACAAAATAAAAAATGGCTAGTTTTATTATTATTATTTGATTTAATAATAATTAACAAGCCCTCAGTGGCTAGATCAATATGTAATGGCCAAATTTATAATAAACTTTATCCATTAGATGTAATTAATTTTTAATAACAAATACGACAAAATAAAACTATAAAACACTCAAATTTCCCCTTGTTATTTAATGATTATTATACTTGCTACAATCAATTTAGGATTTTGGTCACAATGAAATTCAAAAAGGAAGAAGAGATAAGTACAAAAAAAATAAGGACAAAAAAGAGAGATCTATTATCCTACTGGGATGGAAGTCTTACCTACTACAACGGACCAACCACGAGGACCCAAGACTCATATAGAGCCGAGGTGTGTTGTGAGTTAAGTTTGGGGAGCAGAGAAAATAAGGACCAAAAAAATTAAAAAAAAATCTTCTCTCATCAGGTATACTCTCCGTGGAGACGAACACTCACCTATAATCAACCAAATGTGTTCTTAAATGACAAGAAATCATTTTTTGGTCTCATTAGAGTTGAAAGATTAAATT
>JAREIK010009205.1:0-49755 GCA_029783825.1 Sapria himalayana | reverse complement strand
TTATCATCTATCCTATCTATATATGTTGACATATCTATCTATATATCTATCAATCTAACTAACTAACTATCTATTTATCTATCTTTCTAGGTATATATCTATATAATATCTGTCTATCTGTCTATTATTCTATCTATCATTCTATATATATATATAATATATATATATATATATATATATCTATCTATCTATATATCTATTTATTTATTTATATGTCTATCAATCAATCTATTTCTATATATCTATCTATCTATCTTTCTGTCTGTCTATCAATTTATCTATCAATCTATATATCAATCTATGTAACTTTATGTCTTTCTATCTATCTATCTCTCAATATATGTATCTATCTATCTATCTATCTTTTTTTCTATCTAGCTGTCTATTTATCAATCAATCATATCTATCTGTGTATGTGTCTATCTATTTTTTATCAATCAATCTATCTACTGATCTATATGTACATATATCTGTCTATCAATATGTGTATCTATCTGTCTTTCTATATGTCTATCTTTATGTTTATCTATCTATCTATCTATTTATCTATCTATCAATGTGTCTATCTATATGTCTATTTATCTATTTTATATCTTTATATTTATCTTTATTTATATATTTCTACCAACCTATCTATCAATAAGTCTATAAATCAAATATTTATATGTCTATCATTCTTTTTATCTATATCTTTATATCTATATATCTATATGTCAATCGAACTATCAATAAGTCTAGATATCTATCTTCATATCTATATGTCGATCGAACTATCTTTTTGTCTATCTATTTGTCTATCAATGTGTTTATCAATCTGACCATCTATCTATCTATCAATCTTTCTGTATATCGATGGTGATTTTGAAGACTAGATAGGGTGGGTATGAGATGGTACTAACTGTACAATGAGACATAAAATATTAGATGAATCTCTTCTATGTCTACATCCATGTACACCTCCGCCATGTTCACATCCTTTATGTGCCATCTACTATACAAAAAGTAAAAACATATAACAAATAATTGAGATATAATTAAAACATAAATTGATATTGTATGATGATAAACCATGCTTTTTAGAATAACACACACCAATGGATAATAATAAAAAATAGAAAGTCATTGAAACTATAATATTCTAATACATTTATTACAGTTTAATTGTCACTATCACTATCATCCTTTAATGGACCTTCTGACATTTCATCTGATTCTAATGGTAGTTCCAACTCATCTTCTGATAGAGAAAGATCATCTTCAATTTCTATTAGGCCATCATTTGAGTCACATAAGTTTTTTGGATCTTCATCTACATGCATAGACTCAATATTATTTATGTCATCTTCTTGAAATGCTGGTGCAATAGTTAAGTTTCTACTTCTTTTTTTAGATGTTAGAATTTCAAAATTTGATCAAGCTTTGATTTTGCAAATGGCCTATAAGTAATTCTTATTACGAGATAAACTCGAATATGCACTAATATACTCGAGTGGCTTGAACTGCCATAATAAAGGGCACATATTAAATAAAATCAGTATTTATGGTTAACATATACTAGCTTAAAATTTGAATGAATCTTTGTACCCACATTTCACATAGGATCAAATCACTCACATTTTAATAATACAATCTTATTATTTTCAAGTCCAAGATACTTCAACTCAATAAATTCTTCTATTTGACTATAATAATCAATCTCATTTGCACTTTAACTTGGGCCATTAATGCATAAACCACTATTCATTGTTACTTTAGAAGAATCATGCCCTATTGTGTGAAATTTATATCAATTGACAAAGTAACGAGGATAGGGTGTCATATTTAAAATGAACATTTACTTAGATTCTATAATATATTGGAATATCCATTTGAGAGATCATTTGTATGTTGCATAAATTAAACAAATGATGTTAAAAAATATAAGATACTAATAAATCAAATTATTCAAAAAATTAAGGCTTAATAATTCTCACATAGTTTTTGAACCAATTCACAAATTCTATTTCTAGTATAGAATCGACCTCATTGCTGTGAATGGTTCATTGTCCTTATTTTAACTTATCAACATAAACAGCACGCAAATATAAATAGAGGGAAAACAATGAATATCATTTAATTATTCCTATTCCGAACAAAATTATCCTATGATTAAACCTGCAACCAATTTGGGTATACATACTCAATATATGGTTCAACCTATTTACAATTATGTAAAACATAGCTTCGGGTTGCTTTGTGCTTTTCATCTATCATCCATATTTTTTTTACTCTTCCAAATGCTCTTCCAGGGTGATTGAAGATAGATAGCCTATCATCAAATTCATTTTCTACCAGCACATGACCTTCATCATTCCAAGACACATTTCTATTCTTTGTATTGACATGGTCCTCAAAATAAAAAAAAACAAAAAGATGATCCTTCTTCTACTAAATATGCATTGCAGATTGAACCTTCACCTTTTACCTTGTTTCTAACATTCAATTTCAACTTACAAAGATACCTACAACCATTATGTTAGGTTTCAATTAAATCAAATTACAATATTAATTTATGCATGAAATAATAAAACACAATTACTTATATTTGTTTACCTCTCAAAAGAATACATCCACATATATTGCACTGGCCCAGCTATCCTTGCTTCATAAGTCAAAAGGATTGGCAAATGCTCAATAAGTCAAAAAAACTCGATGGCAATATCCATTCATGCTTGCAAAGAATGAGAGGTATGTCATTCTCCAGTCTCACCAAATTATCTATTTTGATTATGGCTACAGTTAGCTGTTTGAAGAATAAACTAAGTTCTGTAAGTACTTTCCAAGCACTAAGGAGAAGTATTTCATGAAAAGTAATTGTATTAATCTCGGCATAAATACATGACAGTCATGACTTTTCTTTCCAAATAACTTAAGATTCTTCATATCCACACATCTACTCATGTTTGACACATATCCATCATGGAATTTCAAATTTTTAACCCATTCATAAAATGTCTATCTTGCCTTCTTATCAAGAATGTAACAAGCTTTAGGGTATTTTCTTTTAGTCTCATTCTATTTCAATTTAGGATGCATATAGTAATCATTCATCTCTTATCTTTATTTTAAAGTATCATTTGTTTTTTTGTCTACTTTCAGGATAGTGTTGAAAACATTGTCAAATATTTTCAATATGCATTGCATCCAAATTTTGATGAATTAAATTGGACCTCCAATAGGCCAAGCCCCAAAAAATACTACTTTTCCTCTTGCCAGATGTTTTGCATATTGGTCAATTAGTTCCAGTAACATCCATTTTAGTTACCTTCTTCAAACCCAAACTTTAAATCTCTGTCATGAAATCATCTCTTGAACAAACAGCTAGTTGAATTATCGTCACTGTTTTATTTTTTCGTAAAGCAGTTTTATTTTTTTAGGATGGATGATTTGTAGGAAGAAACATATGATGGCTATCAAACCATGACTATTTACCACTGAATCTGAGAGTAAAAGTAATAGATCTGTCTATGGAATTCGGGCATGCTAACTGTATTGTTGTACACCAACCAGACAATATTGAATATGTAGGAAAATCACTTATCATCCATATAAGGGCTGCCCACATAATTAAATTTTCTTCTTTGAGATGTCATACGTATTCATTCCAACATCCCATAAATGATTTAACTGCTATAAGAGGCTATAAGAAAATACCCAATATGTCTTTCAGATATTTTGGCCTTGGAACCAATATTGATAGAAACATATATTGATGCTTCATACACAACCATGGAGGCAAATTGTAAGGTGTCACTATCACTGGTCATGTGAAGTACTATTGTCCAGATTGGCTAAATGGCTGAAAACCATCATTTTAGTGATCCAATCTCACATTTCGACTTTCAGCAATAAAATTTTGATGTACATGATTAAAATGCTTCTAAGCAAGTGAATCTGATGGATGAAGCATGTTCCCTTGTACAACCTCATGCTCAAAAGGCCATCTCATATCAGTGCTGTAGCATTTGATGCAAATAGCCTCTACAATCGAGGAATTAAAGAGAAGTAATACATCTTCTTAAATACAACTTTCATCTTTTGTCGCATTTCTACAACACAAGGTGCATTCTTAAACCGAGGATAATTACAAAAATTACGGTTAATTAAATCACAATCATCACCCCAATAAACATATATTCATTGAAACAACACTCAATTTTTTTCACTGGTAGACTCATACCTCATAGAACCTTCTTAGTGCTGTAAAAGTTATTAGTGACCAAATTATTATTAGGAACAATCTTTTTCATCAGTTTTGTTACCTAATCAAATAATTTCACATACATATAAATTTTTAACTTCATTCTCATAAGTCGAGCCACAAGTAACAATTGTGAATGTGATTCACAACCTGGCCACAACTCATTATCTACAGCTTTAAGCATTTCATATTATTTCTGAGCTTTAGGATTAGGTGGTTCATCCATGTAATCCATATTGTAGTCAACTCCAACAGCTTCCATGACCATTCTATGGTATATGTTTGATGTTTCTTTACTACATACATATGATTCAGTACCCTCGTTTTGGTCAACGTTCATAGTCATTGTACTTTCCACTTGATAAATCCAAACAAAATAATTTGGTACAAAGTCATATTTAGCCACATGGTATATAATTGTATTTACATCACGAAAAAATATATTCTCACACTTGTAGTTATTACATGGAACTAAATTTTATTTCCATCCATCCATCTTTTGACCACGGCAAAGTTGATAAAAGTTTATAGCCCACTCAACAAAGCTTTATTCAAAATTCTATTTATAAACCTTTTGTACATCCACTGATGATCTGAACTCATTTTGCCATGTTATATTTGCAAAAAATTATGCCTAATAATAATTCTAAATGAAACATACAATGACTTCAAATAATTCTATTAATTAACTAAAAATACTTACAGATGAATATGTAAAGATAAAATATCATGAATATCTAGGCAATGCATTTTTCAAATTCTACATGAAGAAATAGAGCATTTATTAGCATGCTAAAGATGAAAAGATATCACGCTATTGCTAGATGGAGGGAGTATGTCTTTTCTAGTGCACCAATCAAAGCCACACAAAAAAAAAGAATTAGGAGAACATCAGAACCAAGTGAAAGTATAAGATAGGGAAGCAAAAAAGAAACGAATTACAAGTTTGAAGGAGTAAGCTTCTCACTTCTCTATGGAGATTAAAGATCAAAAATTCAACTATGATTCAACTCAATCTTTGAATATAAACATAAATAAGAAAAAGAATGGAATGAAGATCCAATTCCAAGAACTTTTGGAAAATGAATTAATGAAGAATTCAGACATGAATAATAATAGATTTGGACTAGAAAATATATCATACAAAGTATTAAACTAGAAAATATAGATGTGAAGCATACTACAATTTCAATTGTTTGGCATTACAAATATGGACTGAGTAGAGATACTAACAATTACAAACATTAACATTAACATATTTTGTGGAAAACTATAATCAAAAGATAGTATGCTAAAGAAAACTAACTAAGATAAGAAGAATGAGAATTAAGCAAAACTAGTTGACTATAGAGCTCTTAGTAATTCTATCACATCCAACATTAAGTTTACTAACAAGATAGAGATTAGAAATGGATGAATAAAATCTAGTAAAACTAAAGCTTAATATTAAAGAAAAACATGGCTGAAACACCAAGAATAAAGGCCAAAAAATGCATAAATAAATAGTTAATTGAAGTAGCGGCTTAAGGAGGCACCATATTATAAACTAAAGAAATGCCACAAAAATAGTAGTGCAAAAGAAATTTTTCTTAATATTTGAGTAATTTACTTAATGATTATTTACATAGACATCAATTCAAACTTAAACGATATGAAGGATGACAACTTATAAATTTAGCAAAAATTATAGATATGACCATCACTTATATACTTTTGCCGATTAGATATTCAATTGTGAAATTAATTTTTTGTATCGAAATGCCTATTTTCATTTTCTATGATGGTTGTTAGCTCAAATAATATGTTATTTTCAATTTAAACTTTAATGACTAGACTGAACACATAAAAGTATAATTTATCAAACGAAAGATTAAAAAATTATATATTTGGCAAGAGCAGCTTGAAAGTTTTTTAGAATGCTCAAATAGTCAATGAGCAAATCAGGTCACATCACTTTTTTTAAAAGATTCTAAAATAGGTTAATTTATTTCATCAAACAATACCATTGCTATAATTACAAAAAAATTATAAAATCATTTAATATACTCATATTATAATGTTACACCAAATCAAAATGTTGAAAATATATAAATGACAAAGAATACAATGATACCCATATATACAAACAAAAAACTATGCATACATATGTGTGTGTGTGTCATATATCAAGAGTATCATCAACTGCACAAAAAAATTTATTAACTTATGCTAAATCTAAAATAGCTAAAAATAATAAAAAATAAAAGGAAAACATATGCTATATTAAGAGTATCATATTATGAATTAATGATAATTTTTGATTTTTGTTAATCATTAACTTTTTATTGCTAACTGTTGAATTTAGCAAAAAAATTACTAGAATAACATTAAATTTAAAATAGCACAAATATTAAAAATATTAATTCATATAAAGATTTAGATCCAATAAATAATTTTAATTAAAAAACTTTTCTTTATATATTGATTCTCAGTAATAATCTCATAATCTACATTAGATCAAAGTCAAAATTTTGAAGTCATTATTAATGACGTGTTTCATCTTGTTTGATTTTTTTTGTATGTGTGAAAATAAATTGGCACATTTTTTGTCTACAGAAGTTAATTGGTAAACATGTTTCATTGTAAACAATAAATAATGTGCATGTAAAGCAAACATAGACTGCACTAAACATAGGCTTCACACGCATAACACATCTACTACTTTGGATAAATATACTATGTGCATATTTTTTTTTAAAACACAATGTTATACTCTATTATTAAACATCTTATCTATCATATTACTCATATAAACATTATATAATGATGGAATAATTACTTATTATAAATTTGTACATTAAATAAGTCACCATGCATGACCAGTGTACTTTGAGAATACATGGTATATAATAAAACAAAATGAGAAAAGTATGTACAATGTTTGTTCCCCTACTTATAATAATGTATAGTATGCCTTGGATTCTTAGTCTTCTACACCCCCCCCCCCCCATTTTCCATCAAGTGTGCTTTGATTCTACATGGAAATATTAGATAGATATAATAAAGTCTTATTGTAGTGAATTTATTTCAATAGTACTAGTAAACAAAAATTAATATAGCCCAATTAAATTAATTAAAACATCTACAATTCTTAACAAAATAGAATTACTATGGAATTTATTGGGGACCTAATTAAAGACTAGAAAATATGATTTATTAAAAAAAACTAAACAAAATTCATCATCATCTACCAACAAAAATTATACCCTCAACAAACTATCAACATTAGCAATGATTGCAAAATTAAAGGTTATGGTTAAGCTGTACCTTCTTCTTTTAAAAAATATAAAAGTTTAACACTATAACAACAAACAGCTGATTAGTAGATAAATTTAAATAGGTTCTTCATATTCATCTTCTCTACAGAACAAAAATTATAAAATATAAAAAACTATAAATTGAAATATAAGATATAACTTAAATTTAAAAAATTACAGTACATTGCTCTTCTTCTCCTCTTTTTATTATTTTCTTCATCCTCTTTTACTATTTTCTTCATCCTCTTTTACTATTTTTCTTCGAATTTCAGAACTAGCACACTTTCTATTGATTTGAAATCCATTAAACCTTAAAAAAATAATCATTAAAAGACAAAAAGTTCACACTACCAATTTATCATTAACTCACAAGAGCTAAACAAAAATGCACCACTTAGCTCACTGCCAATTTTAATTTTGCAAAACTCATTACTAATTTCTCATTTAAATTATAATGAAAATAAACAAAAAAACACACAGAGAGTGAGAAAGATATGTTATTTTTTTGATAAGGATATTCGAAATGATGCTACGATGGTTGTATGTTCTGAGAGATGCTCTTGGTTTGATATGGTTCTTCAAAATGATGATGTGATGGTAGTGTGGTCTGAGTGTCGAAAGTATTTCAGAAGTGAACTGACCTAATTATGTAGAGATGGCCATATGGGAGAGAGATGAGTTAGATTTTGAAAATATTAGAAAACAAATATATTTTATATTTAACCATTAATTATATTATTTCATAAATAAATACATTTATGCTTAATAGTTTATGAAATTTTTATGGTTATTTTTTTAATATTATTTATAAATTTTTTTTTCTATTTATGATTAATAGAAAAAAAATTTAATTTATGGTTATAACAATGGAGAAAATAAATACTATTACTAATAACCATGAAAACTATTAATTGGTAATTAAATTTTCATATTATTTCATTTATTAAAAAACATATTATTTCATATAACCATTGGTAAGTTGTATAAATGTTTAACCATACAAAATTTATAACATCTCAATTAAATAAAAAATAAATAGCCAAGTAAATAATGAATAACTAACATATCAATAATATTCAAACAACTAATAAAATATCTAACCATACAAAAATAATGTATAATCTTAGCATAATCCAAAAAAATTAAATTAAAAATTAGTTACTTACAAATATAACTTACAAAAATAAGACAACAAATAAATCCAAAAAAAAAGACAAATGCAACCAAATTTCAACTTGTATATTACTATAACAAATGATTTTAGATAATTTTTTAGTAGCTACTTCAATATAAAAAAAACAAGAAAAATATATTAAATAAATAATAACTTTATATACTATGATTAACTTCTGAGTTAATAATCATACATCTAAGTAAAAAGATGAGTTATGAAAACTATAGTACATAACAAATGAGAAGTATCAACAATAAATTTAAAAAAAGATTTGTTTACTTCTTTAAAGAAAGCATCATGATAAAGAAGCTATATGAAGACTCATAAATGACAATGATAATTGACTTGTCTCCCTCAATACCCAATAAAACTCTCGGCCTCATTCATAGATAAAACTACTAATATCCCACTATGATATCATTTCTTCATATGATATACATTATAGAGTTAAACTCTTGTTTATGCATACAAGCATCATATTGCACATCATTATTCTTTTAGTTGTACATTTATATAAACTTTTATAAATAATGACATATGATTATATAAATGTATGTGTTTAGATATAATGTTGTGTTTAAAATATTTATATAAATGTTACACACACAGACACACACACATATATGTAATACTTTTATAAAATATTGTATATATATCACAATTATATAAACATTATAAATATTATATTTTTATATAAAAATTTATATATACAATTATATAAATATTATATTTTTATATATTATTTTTTTATATGTAAACATTTATAAATATGTATAAACATTTTATATGTAATATAAATGTTATATATACAATTATATAAATGGATAGTATTATGTAAATGTTGTATAAATATTTATAAACATTTATACATATGTATAAATTTTATATATAATACTATATCTTTATATAAACATATCAATGTTTATATGCAATGTTATACATTTATATATATTTAAGTATAAACCTTTATAAATAATGTCATATGATTATATAAATGTATAAATGTTTACATATAATGTTATGTGTTTATACTATTTATATAAATTATATTGCTACAAATCAAGCATCACATTTTCCAAAATAGTATACCTATATTGCTATAATGTTTTTGAAAATAGGTTTAATTTTTTTTATTTTTTTATTTTTTTATTTTTTTATTTTTTTTAAATCATTAAATATATCGGAGGAAACAAAATATTTTTTGAGTTTAACAGAAAGTAGAAATCTTTTTTTGATGTATTTTTTAATATTAATATTTACTTATTTAGGTACTTTTTAAAAATTTACTAATCAGCATAACCATTAGTAGCTCATATTTTATATTTAATTGAGGATCAAATTTTTTTTAACTTGAAAAAAATTAATTTTTTTTAATTATATCAAAATTAAGGAGGGTGTGAAAAAAAACATTAACAATAGAAAATTTAATGAATTTGATTTCTTCAAGATTATACAATATTAACAATTCTTTTACTAATTATGAATATTCTTGATTATATAAGTATTCTAATTTAGTTGGATATAAGTTTTAAGCAAATGATTAATAATTTTTATAATTTTTAAAATATAATCTTTAAATATTATCTGTAAATTATTATATTTTATATTTTTTCATTACACAAAGTCAACTTGACAATTCAAGTAGCACAACCTGAGTCATATTCACTTGCAAACTAAGCAATAAAGATCTAGGTTGAGTTTTTTTGGCATATTAAATCAATGTGAGCAACCAAACTCTCTGAGATATTAGCTTTGCATAACTTAATTTCCTATTAGACTAATAAATATTTTGGCTTTACCCAAAATATCATCTCTAACATAAGCACAAAAAAGAGTCAAAACTTCCATCACTTGTAAACTCTTTTAAATCATACACTAGAAAATATATGATTTTTTTTAATTAAATTGTTCATGAATAAATAAAACATATTGTGTTAAACAATAATTTAAACAATAAGATTTAAGAGAATATTGACATTTCATCCTATGCATTTTTGTGATCAGCTGGCATTCATTAAAATTTTATATGATCCTAATATCTATTTTTTCTCAAGTAAGCTTGGTTTTATGTTGTATGTATGCCAACTTGAATGGAAGTAGAGATTAGAGTTAAATTGTTTTTCATGGTTTATGGTGTTGTATATAAAGGTTTACCAACCTATTTCAAAATTTTAAATAAAGATAATTTATGCATATTTTATTATGAATATTTACATTCAAACTTGCAATAGTACTAACAAATCTTGTATCATTTACCATGGAAAAATAAGCTACTGCTGTCAGCCCAGCACCAACACCCTTAACTTCTTGTATTACAAAAGTAATATCATCAAATCAAACTTCAGTTTAAAAATGAAAGACAGACAAAAAGTAGACACTTAATCATACTAACCTTGGTCAAAAGAAAATATTAATTAAGCAAATGTAGAAAATATTAGGTATAGTGAATAAACTAATAGTCTTGACAGATATAAAAAAATTGAACAAATTCAGTATCCAGTATAATAAGTAATCAAGATGTAATTGTAATATAAGAATAATAAAATTAATAAAAGATTCATTGGAGAGTCTCTTAGCAGATATCTGATTGATATACATTAATAAAATTATTGGGCAGTAGATTCCAAGTATTCACTTCCATTTTGTCCCAACAGTTTACATCAGCCCTGGGTACACAGTTCCTCATATCATCTTCCAAAGTGGATACCTTATTTTAATAAATGGTAAGAATAGTGAGCTTAAACTTTTCGAAAAAATCCTTGGAAAAAAAATTATATTGTATGAGATTGATTTAAATTACCAAGTTTGATCATCAAACCAATTCCAAAAATCATATATTTCATTCTTCATCAAAAATTGAAAGCATATAACAAATAACACAACAAATGCTAATACAAAATGAGGTCTTCAAATTGAAAGAACAACGATTAGGTATGATAATTCATGTTTTAGAAAATACAAAAAATAGATGAATCAAAAAGGCAATGACACAAATGAGAATTAGAATGTTGAAGAATAACATGCTACCAAAAATGTTTTGTAAGTAGATTGCCTCCTTGACACTATTTTGCTTGGCCACCGATTAGGTTATTATTTATGTTTAACTTGTTTTAATTTTAAAATATTAATACTTATTTATTTATTTTATTTTAAATTTAATATTATTTTATATTTTATTTTTAATTTACTATAATAATTTACTCAAAGCTTTAACTCTTATAAATTTTAGTAGAAACAAAAATAAAACTTGTATTAAAATCAACTTAGGGTCTATTTGGTAATTATTTAAAAAGTGTTAAAGTGGTAAAAATAATTTTAAGTGTGTTTAGAATAAAAAAAATATCATTAGTAATATTTTTAAAAACTTTTTAAACCCTCAAAAGAATACTTGAAGTATTCTTTTAATAAGCACTAGGCGATATATTTTTATAACTCATTAAATTTTTTTGGATGTAATTAAAACATCAATTAATTTATACTTAAATATCAATTTATTTTATTTTAAATTTAATAAAAAATATGATTTTTTTATAATTCAAATATTTCAAATAATTTAGTAATAATTTGTTAAAAAGAATTTTTAATCATTAAATTTTTTTATAAGTTTTATTAATATAAATATTTTCTTTTTTATTTGTTATTTGAGATTGTTTGTAAATATTATTATCATTATACACATAATGATTTTAGATTTTTATAAATACAAATGTTTATGTATGTTCACTTACAACTTTAAATATTTTAAAAAATGTTAATAATTATTGAATTAATTATTTAATGTATTTATTAAAACAAATATTTAAATATTTTTATTAATTAATTCAAATAAAATTTTGTATATTTTTTTAAAATATTATAATCATAAAAATAGTTATTTTAGTCTTTATTAATATAAATTTCTATTTGTATTTATATATTTTTTAAATTATTTATTTATAATATCCTATTTTTATAATTATACGAGGAGAATGTGTCTTTCATGGATCCCTCATCCATAGACATGACAAACCTTTAATATACAAAATATATCAAATATTAAAACAAATAATAAATAAAACAAAAAAAATCAGTATAGATTAACTACATAAATAAACCAGAGCTAAATAACTAAGAAAAATCCCTAGCTAAATGCATATATTTTATGAAAATTATATTTTAAGGTTGAATAAGTTGCTATTGATATATAATTTTAAAAATATATTTCCAAATAATGATTTAGCGAGGGATATTTTCTTGAGCTAATTAGCTAGAGAAAATCCATCTCTAAAGTCATTGCCAAATTTGTCATGAATCATTGCACCAAAATCTGTGACAATATTATTTAGGAACATTTTTACATCAAAAATTTCCATCTCTAATCCATCATAAATCCATCACAAATTTGTCATTCAATGTAAAATCAAACATATCTTGTTATTCCCTGGATAATCCCTTGCAAATTAGCTAGAAATTAATTCTCTAGATTAATTTGCATAGCTAAACAGATAATTTGTTGTAGTGTAGATAGACAAATTAATTGAAAGAAAGATAGACAGTGAGATAGATATATATACACATAGAAAGAAAGATAGATAGACATATAGAAAGATAGATAGATAGACTGAAAATATCCAAATAGAAAGACAGATATTTAAAGAGATAGAAAGATAGACATATAGATATACAGAGAGATAGAAAGATAAATAGATAGATAGACAAAAGACTGATTGATATATAGATAGATAAATAGACATATTGATAGATAGATAGACAGACAAATTGACAGACAAACTGGTAGAGAGATAGGTTAATAGATAGATAAATAGATAGATAGATAAATAGACAAATAAAGAGACAAATAGATAGATAGATATATAGATAGGAAGATAGAAAGACAAATAGACATATAGATATAAATATTGAAATATAGATAGATTGATAGATATATAGATGGAAAATTTTGAAATATAGAAAGAAGAGTGATAGACAGACAAAAAACAGATATATAGATGGTTAGATAGATGGATCGATAGACGCATAAAAATATGGATAGAGAGATAGAGAGATAGTCGGATAGATGGATAGATATTTAGAAGGATAGATGGATGGATATATAAAGAAATAAATTTACAAATAGATAGATGGATAGATAGATGGATAGATAAATAGATAGATAGATAGACAAATCAATAGATAGAATGATAGACAGATAAAGAGACATAACGATACATAGATCCAAAGAGAGATGGATTGGAAGACAAATTATTAGACAAATAGATAGATAAATAGATAGATAGACAAATTGATAACAAGATAAATAGATAGATTTATAGACAGATAGATATATGGATAGATAGATAGATAAATAGACAGATAGATAGACAGATAAACATATTAATAGACAGATCAATAGACATATAGTTAGATAGGCAGATAAATAGATAGATAGGCAGATAGATACAAAGAGATATAGATAGATATATAGACACATAAATAAATAGGTAGAGAGACAAATAGATATATATAGACATATAGATAGAAATATAATTATAAAATAGATACACTTAGAATGAAAGTTAGATAGATATATTATTAAGCAAATAGATATAAGAAGAGATAGATAGATAATATATATATATATATATATATATATAATATATATATATAACATATTGACTAACAAATAGATGGATAAATAAAAAGATAAAAAGATAGAATGATAAATAGAAAGATAGATAAACAGATAGATAGATAGATAGATATAGATAGAGAGACAAATATATAGATAGTTAGATAAACAAATTGATAGACTGGAAGATAGAAATAGAGATAGACAGATAGTTAGACGAATAGATAGATACATTAATAGATATATAGATAGATAGACTAAACAAATAGATAGATTGATAGATGATAGAGATAGATAGCCAAATAGATAGATATATTGAAAGGTAAAAAGATGGATAGATAGATAGACAAATAAATATATAGATGGATAAACAGATATATAAAGATATATAGACAAATAGATAGATGGAAAGACATATATATAGAAAAAAAGATAAACAGATATATATATATAGAAATAAAGATAGAAAGATAGATCAACAGAAAGATAGACATATATATCAATAGAAAAAAAGATAGTTATATAAATTGATAGATATAAATAGATAGATATATAAATAAATAGATAGATAAATAAATAGATAGAGAGATATATAGATATATAGATAGATGGATAGAGAGATGGATAGATAGATAGATAAATAAATAAATAGATAGATAGAGAGATAGATACAGATAGACAAACAAATAGATACACTAATAAATAAATAGATAGATAGATAAACAAACGTATAGACATACAGATATAAAGATAGATAGATAGACAAACAGATAGATAATATATATACAGATAGATAAAAATTTTAAAAGATATATTCATTTATAGATTGATAGATAAAAATAAATAGATAGACAGATATACAGATAGATAAATAGACAAATAGTTAGACAAGTAGATAGACATATTTATATGTATTTTGATAGATAGATAGTTAGGCATTTTGATACATAGATTAATAGACAAATAGATAGAAAAATAGATATAAAGAAAGATAGATAGAGAGATAGATATAAATAAATAGATAGATAGAAAAATAAATAGATAGATATAGACATATACATAGCTAGATAGATAAATAAGTAAATAAATAAATAGATACACTTATAGATAGATAGATAGACATATTATTAGACAGACATAGAGATATAGATAGATAGACAGTCAGATAGACTTATAGATTGAATGATATATAAAGATAGATAGATAGATAGATAATAAATAGATAGATAGATAAAAAGAAAGATTGACATATATATAAACTATTAGATAGATTCATAGATAAATAATTTATAGGTAGAAAGATAAATAGATAGACAAATATATCGATAGTTAGATAGACAAATAGATAGATAGATGGACAAATAGATAGATAGTTAGATTGATGAATAGATAGATAGATAGATAGATAGAAACAAAGCAAGATAGATAGATAGGAAGAAACAAAGATAGATAGACATATAAATAAATCGACAGACAGACAGATAGGTAGATAGGCATATATATAGGCAATTAGATAGACATATAGATAAATAGATAGATAGACAAATAGAATGATAGATAGACAGACAAATCGATAGATAGATATATAGACATTGATAGCCAAATAAATAGATAAATTATAGATATAAATAGATAGAATGATAGATAATTAAAAAGATATACACAAATATAGATTGATTGGTTGATACATAGATAGATAAATACATAGATAGATAGATCGATAGAGAAATTTAAAGTATTATAGAGAGATATATATGATAGATAGATATACAGATAGATAAATATACAGATAGACAAATAGATAGATATACATACATACATACATACATACATACAGATAGATAGATAGATAGATAGACATGTATATAAAAAATTAAATAAACATATAGATAGAAAACTATATATACATAAATAGATAGAAAAATTGATAGATAAATAGATAAATAGACAAATAGAGAGACAAATAGATAGCTAGATATATAGGCAGATAGATAGAAAGATAGATTGATAGACAAATAAATAGATATAGAGATATATAGATAGATATCCAAATAGATAGATAAATAGATAATCAAATAATTTGACATATAGATAGATAGATACACAAGTAGATATGCAAATAAATAGAAATATATATAGATAGATAGAAAGATAGATAGACAAATAGATGCAAAATAAATATATAGATAGAAAGATAGATAGACATATAGATAGAGAGATTGATAGAAAGATAGATAGCCATAGATATATAGATTGATAAATAGATGGATAGATAAATAGATATATAGATAGAAAAATAGATAGATAGATAGATTGATTGACATATAAAAAGATAGATAGATAGATAGACAAATAGATAGACATATAAATAGTTAGATAGATAGATAGTTAGATAGATATATAAACTTATAGATCGATAGAATGATAAATAGATCGATTGTAGATAGTTAGATAGATATATAAATAGATAAATAGATAGTCAAATAGATAGATAGATAGATAGACAGATAGATAAACAAAGTTTTAGATAGATAGATAGACATAAAGATTGAAAATATAGATAGATAGACAAATAGTTAGATATCTAGATAGACACATATATAAATAGATTGATAAACAATAGATAGATAGATAGAAGATATATTTAGAGATAGATAAACATCTAAATAGATGGATAGATCAACAGACAGATAGATTGATAGATAGAGAGACACACTAACAAAATGATAGATAGATAGATAGATGATTGATTGATCTTCAATAGATAGATTGATAGTTAGATTGATTTATTGATTGTTAGATATTTTGATAATTATACATATAGAAAGATTGATAGAAAGATGATATACAAATTGAAATATAGATTGATAGGCATATATATAGATAGATTTATTGATTGATAGACATATAGATAGACAGATAGATAGATTAATCGATAGATAGATAGATAAATAAATAAGCAAATATATAGATAATTAGATAGATAGTTAGATAGATAGATGGGATACAAATATAGTAGATAGACAAATAGTATAGATAGATTGATATATACATAGATTTATAGATGGGTAGATAGATAGATAGATAGATAGAAAGCTAGATATATAGATAGCTAGATAGATAGAGAAATAGATACGTAGATAGACAGATAGACAGATAGATACATAGATAGATACATAAACAGATAGAAACAAAATATAGACACTAAATAAAATATAGATAGAGAGATAGATAAATCATAGATAGATAGATAGATAAATAAAATAAATAGATAGAGATAGATAGATAGATAGATATATAGATAGATAGATAATTATGAGAAATATAACAGATAGACTAATAGATAGATAGATAGATTGAAAGACAAATAGATAGATAATATATTTAAAGACTGATAGATAGATAGACAGATAGATAGACATATAGATAGGCAATTATATAGATAGATAGAAATATACATAGAAACATTGATAAATATATAGATAGACAGATGGATAGACATATAGATAGATGTTTAGATAACTAGATTGATAGAAAAATATATAATCAAATATATACAGATAGATAGACAGATATATAGACAAATAAAAAGACATATAGATAGAAAAATATAAAGATAGATAGACAGACATATAGAAAGATAGATATAAAGATAGATAGACATATTGTTAGATATATAAATAAATAGATAGATAAATTAACAGATAGTTTGATTGATTGATTGAAAGATAAATAGACATATAGATTAACAATTAGATAAAAAAATATATACATAGATTGACATATAATAGTTATATAAATAGATAGATCAATAGATAGATCGATGGATAGATAGTTATATAGATATATAAATACATAGATATCGATAGATAGATAGATAAATAGTTAAATAGATAGATAGATAGATAGATATACAATAGTTAGAATATAGATAGCTAGAATGATAGATAGATAGATAGATAGATAAATAGTTAGATAGATATATAGACACATATATTGATAGATTGATAGACATATAGAAAGAAAGAAACAAACCAAACAAAGGTAGATAGATAGATAGAAAGTTAGATAGATAGATAGAGAGATAGATAAATAGCTAAATAGATGTATAGATTTGATATATAGACAGACAGATAGATAGATACACAGATATATAGCTAGATAGACAGACATACAAACTAATAGATATATAGATAGATCAACAAATTGTTAGATAGATAGTTAGTCAAATTTATTGATAGATTTATTGACATATTGAAAATAAATAGATATAAAGATTGATAGGCAAATGAAATACATATTGATAGATAGAGTGATAGACAGATTTATAGATGGTAAATAGATTGATGATAGACATATAGATACGCAGATAAATAAACAAATATATAGATAGATTGATAGACAATTTGATAGATAAATAGAACAAAATATAGATATTTAGATAGATAAATAGATAGATAGATAGTTAGATTGATAGATAAATAGATAGATAGATAGATAGATAGACAACTATATAGATAGAAAGATAGATATAGAGATAGATAGATAGTTAGAAAGACATATAGATAAACAGATAGATTGACAAATAGATAGAGAAAGAGATAGACAGATAGCCAAATAGAAAGATAAATACATAGATAGGTAAATAAACAATAGAAAGTAAATAGTTAGACACAAATAATTGATAGTTAGAGAGAGAAAGATAGTTAGATAGATTAATGATAAATAGATAGATAGATAAATAAAGAGATAGATAGCCTTAAAGATAGACAGACAAATAGATATATAGATAAATAGATAGATATATATAGATATATATAGACTAGTTAGACACATATATAAATAGATAGATAGAGAGATAGATTGACATAGATAGCTAGTTAGAGAAAAATATAGAAGTCAATAATCTAGATAGTTATATAGATAGATCGATAGACAAATAGATATATAGATTGATAAATGATAGATAGATAAATAGATAGACAAATATAAAGATAAATAAATATATATATAGATAAATAGATAGATACCCAAACAAAAATTCAAATAGATAGATTGATAAATAGATAGATAAATAGTAAATTACATCTATAGATAGATAGAAAGTTAGATAGACAAATAAATAGATATATAGATAGACAGATATATAGGTAGATAGATATGTAAATAGATAACAAACAAATAGATAAATAGATAACTAGATATATATATATAGAAATAAAGGTATATATATTGTTATAGGATAGATAGAAATATAGATATTGAGATAGATAGAATTTTCAATATACAAATAGATAGATAGATATATAGATAGATATATTGATTGATAGATTGATAGATAGATAAATATACAGATAGACCGATTGATAGATAGTTTCACATATAGATAATCAGATAGATACACAAATAGAAATATAGATAGATAAATAGATAGATAGACATATAGCTAGTTTGATTGATAGATAGATAGACAAATAGTTAGATAGATAGATAGACAGATAAATATATAGATAGATAGTTAGTTAATTAGAGAGAAAGAAAGACATAAAAAAATATTGATAGACAAATAGATGGATAGATAGATAGACAGATATAGAAATGGATAAATAGACTGATAGATTGATGGATAGATAGTGTAAAAGATAGACAGATAGACAGGTAGATAAATAGATAAAAGTTAGATTGATAGATAGATAAACAAATAGATAGACATATATAAAGTCATATAGTTAAACAAATCAATTTATAGATAAATAGACAGATAGATAGTCAAATAGATAGACTTATATATAGAAAGATGGATAGACCAATAGATATATAAAAAGGTGGACATATAGATATATAGATAGATATGTAAACATTAAAATAAATAGATAGATCGATATATATATATATATATATACACACACACACACACACACACACATACAGATAGATAAATAAATAAATAAATAAATAAATAGACAGATAGGTAGACGGAAAGAATGACAAATAGATATGTAGATAGATTGAAAGATTGATAGATAGATAGATACATATATAGAAAGTTAGATAGATAGATAAACTAACATATAGATAGACAGATAAATAGACAAATAATTTGAGAGATATATAGATAGATAGACTATTAGAAAAAAGTTAGACTAATAATAGACATATAGATATATAGAGAGATAAATAGCTAGATAAAAATTGATAGATTAATGGAAAGAAAGATTGATTGATAGTTAGATATATATATATATATATAGATCAAGTGATAGATAGATAGACAAATAGATATATAGATTGACAGATAGATCGATAGATAGATAAATAGATAGATTGATAAATAGAAAGATAGAGAGATAGACAGATAGATTATTAGATAAATAGACAAATAGATTGATATATACATAGATAGATAGACAGATATATAGATAGGTAGCCATCAAACAAATAGATTGATAGAAAGATAGACAGATAGTCAGATAAATAGATATAGAGGTGTCAAACGGGCCGGGCCGGCCCGGCCCGGCACGAGGCACGGCACGGTTCGGCCGTGCCTGGGCCGGCCCGGCACGAGGCACGGCACGGTTCGGCCGTGCCTGGGCCGGCCCGGCACGAGGCACGGCACGGTTCGGCCGTGCCTGGGCCGGCCCGGCACGATAAAAAAACGTGCCCGGGCCCGTGCCGGGCCCGGGCGAACAAACCACGTGCCGGGCCGTGCCCGGCACGGCTCGTGCCTTGGCACGGCACGCTGGCCCGCGTGCCTGCGTCGTGACTCGTGAGTCGCGACTCACGAGTCACGACTCACGAGTCACGACTCACGAGTCACGACTCACGAGTCACGACTCACGAGTCACGACTCACGAGTCACGACTCACGAGTCACGACTCACGAGTCACGAGTCACGAGTCACGAGTCACGAGTCACGAGTCACGATCACGACTCACTGAGTCGTGACTCGTGACCCAACCGGGCCCCGCCCCCGGTAAAAAGACCGCGGGTCGGGTCCAAACAGACCCGACCCGCCCCGCCCCGCCTGCCCTGCCTTGCCGTGCGCCCGTGCCCGAGCGGGCCGGCACGGCACGGCACGGCACAGCCTTGCCGTGCCCACGGGCCGTGCCGTGCTCGAATTTAAAAAACCGTGCCGTGCCCGGCACGGCACGGTTAGCACGGCTGGGCACTTGAAAAACGGGCCGTGCCGTGCTGGGCCGGCCCGTTTGACACCTCTAAATAGATAGATAGATAGAAAAATAGATAGTCATATAGATATACACACAGATAGATAGATTGAGAACTATAAAGATAGATAAATAGATAGATAGTCATATAGATAGATAGTCATATCGATAGACATATAGACAAAATGATAGACATACAGATAAATAGATATATTGATAGATAGATAGATAATAGACATATAAATAGATAGATAGATAAAAGATTGAGGGATATAGACGGGCAAATATACATGCAGATAGATAGAAAGATAGATAGACATATAGATAGATAAATAGATAGAAAGAAAGACAAATTAATTGACAAAAGAGAGATAGACAAAAAGACATACAAATAGATAGACAGACAGATAGATACACATTCACACACATACACACACAAATAGATGAAAAGAGAGATAGAAAGGCATATAGAAAGACTGATAGATAGACAATAAGAAAGAGAGATAGAAATAAAGAAAGATAGAGAGATTGATAGATAGAAATATAGATGTATAGATAGATAGTTAGATGGAAATATAAGCGAAAAGATCGACAGATAGATAAAAGATAGATATTTGAAAAGAAAATCAGATAGTTATTATAATATATATACGAATGATTGATAGATAGATAGATAGATACATAGATAGATAGTTATATAGATAAATATACAAACATATAGATAGAAAGATAGATAGATAAATAATTAGATAGATATATAGACTGATAGATAAACACATAGTTAGAAAGATATATAGCTTGATAGAAAGAAATATGGATAGATTAATTGATTGATTTACAGATAGTAAGATAAATATTATAGAAGATTGATAGATTAATAGACAATAGATAGATAATTGATCGATAGATCAATAGAAAGAAACAGAGAAATATAGATAGATAGATAGATATATATATATATATATATATATATATATATATATATATATATATATAGACAGATAGATAGATAGATAGATAGTCACACAGAAAAATACATACAGAGATAGTTAATAGAAAGAAGATAAAGAGATATACAGATAGATAGATATGAGACAGATAGATTGATAGAAATATAGATATATACATAGAGAGATATATAGATAGGCAAAGATTTAGACATATAGATATACACACATAAAGTAGACATATAAATTGATAGTCATATAGATAGACAGATAGACAGATAGACAAAAAGACAAATACATAGATCAATAGATAGATAATCAAAAGACATATAGATAGATAGAAGATTGACAAAGATATAGTTAGGTAAATAGATGCATATACATAGAAATATAAAGATAAATTGACAAAAAAGAGAAAGACAGATAGACATACAAAAAGAGAGATTGACAACATAAAGATGGATAGATTATAGAATGATATATTAACAAATTATATAGATAGATAGACATATTGATAAACAGATATATTGATAATTAGATAGACATAAAGATAGAAAGATATTCTGATCGATACAAAATATAGATAGATAGATATATAGACAGATAAATATATAGATAGATTTATAAATAAATAGATAAATAGATAGATAGGTTATAAATAGATCGATTGATAGATAAATAGACAGATAAAAATATAGATAGGTAGTTAGTGAGATACATAGATAGATAGATATAATGACAGATAGAGAGACAGACAAATAGATAGATAGATAGATACACAACCAGATAGATAAATAGATAAAAAGACATATAGACAGATAGATATACAAACAAATAGTTAAATTCATATGCATAATGATATATAAATAGATACTTAAATAGACAGAAAGATAGACTTGTAGATAGACATATGGATAGACAGATAAACAAAAAAAGCATAGATAGATAGATAGATAAAAATTAGAAAGATAGAAAAACAAAATGATAGGCATGACATATAGACAAACAAATAGATAGACACATAGACACAATGATTTCTAGACAGATAGATAGACATAAAGATAGATAGATGATAGATAGAGAGAAAGATAGATATACTGACAAAATGATAGATATAGATATACACATAGATAGATAGAAAACAAATAGAACAGATAGATAGAATGACATATAAAAGATCGATTGATATCCGAATAGATAGATAAATAGATAAATATATAGATGACATAAATAGATAAATAGATAAATAATTAGATGATAGATAGAGATATTGAGGCCATAAATATATAGACGAATAGATAGATAAATATATAGATAATTCATAGATAGATATATTTAGAGATTGTCGGATAGATAAACACTTAGATAGACAGATAGATATTTATATAGATAGGGAGTTAGTTAGATAAATATATAGATAGATAGATAATTAGGTAGATAAATAGATTAATATAGAGATAGATAGACATATTTATAGATAGATTGATAGCAGATTGATAAATAGATTGATATTTAATGACATAGATAGATTTGATAGATAAATAGATAGGCAGATTATTATATAGATAGATAGATATATATATAGAAAAAAAAATTTATAGATCAATAGATAGATTATTAGACAAATAGATAGATAGATAGGCAGATAGATAAATAGCTATGTATTTAGATAGATAGATAGATAAATAAATAGATAGATAGACATATAATTAGATAGATAGATTGATAGATAGATATATAGATAGAAAGATAGATAGATATATTGCCATATAGATTGACTGATACATGGATAGATCGATTGGAATATAGATAAATAGGTAAATAGACAGATAAATAGATAGATATGCATAAAGATAGATAAATAGATAGATAGATAGATAACCAGATAGATAGAAAGTTAGATAGATAGACAGATAGATAGATAGATAGTAAGATAGATAGATAGATAGACAGATATATTGATAGACAAATTTATATATAGACTAAAACATATAGAAATATATATATAGATAGATAAATAGATATATAAAAGATTCATAAATAATTAGATAGAAAGACATATAGATAAATAGATTGATTGATTGACAGATAGATACTTGGATATATTTAGAGATAGAAAGACATATACATAGACAAATAGATATACAGATAGATAGAAATTTAGATAGACAGATAGTTAGATAGTGAGAGATAGATAGATATACATATAGATAGATAGACAAATAAATAAAAAGATATATAGATAGACATATATATAGATAGTTAGACAAACAGATTTACAAATTTCTATATAGACAGATAGACAGTTAGAAAGATAGTCAGATACATAAATTGATAGATATATTTATATATAGATAGATAGATAGATAGACATATATATGGACAGAAAGATAAATAGATAAAAGGATAGACAAATAGATAGATAGTTATAAAATTAGATAGACAAAAAGATTGATAGACATTTTTACAGATAGATACATAGAGAGATAAATATTATATAGATAGACAAATTGATAGAATGATATACATACAAACATAAATTCAGATAAAGTGATAAATTGACATCCATATTGACAAATAGAAAGATAAATAAAAAGATAGATAGATTGGTAGATAGATTATTGGATTGATAGAAGGATAGATACATATATAGACGTATACATAGATAGAGAGATAGATAGAGCGATAGACAATTAGTTAGATAGATAGATAGACAAATAGATAAAAATATATATAGATAGATAGATAAAAAATACATAAATAGACAGACAGATAGAAAGATAGAAATACAAATAGACATGCAGATAGATTGATAGACATAAAGATAGACACAAAGATGGATAGATAAATAGATAGAAAAGTGAGACGGATAGATAGACAAAAAGAGAGATAGATAGACATACAAATAGAGAAATAGTTATATAAAGAGTTAGATTGATTGATTGATTTACAGATAGATAGACAATCAAAAAGATAGACATGCATATAGATAGATAGATAGATAGACAGACAAACATATATGCTATTATAAAGATAGAGAGATAAACAAGTAGAAAGACATATATAGTCAAAAAGATAGACAAATAGATAGATAGTTAGATTGACAGATAGATAGATAGATTGATAGATTGACAAATAGATAAATAAATGGATAGACAAATCTAAACATAGATAGATATATAGTTAGATAGATAGGCAGATAGATAAATAGATTGAGAGATAGATATATAGAAAAATAGTTAGTTAAATAAATAGACAACTACACAAACAATACATAAACAAATAGATCGATAGAAAAAATACAGATAGATAGATAGATAGATAAACAAATAGATTGATAGATAGATATATAGATAGACAGATAGATAGACAGATAGACAAATAGATAGACAAATAGATATAGAAACAGATAGATAAATATCTAGATAGACAAATAGGTAGTTATAATGATAGATAGAAAAATTGAAAGATAACATGATAGATAGGCAAATAGTATATAGACAGATAGATAGATATATAGATAAACAAATAAAAAATAAATAGATAGATAGAGATACATATAGACTGAAGAATAGTCAAATAGAGAGACAAATAGACATAAAAATAGATAGATAGATAGAGAGACAGACAGATAGACAGATAGATAGATAGTTAGCTAGATAGATAAACAGATGAACAGATAGATAGGTAGATAGTTTGACAAATAGATATTCAAATAGATACATAGACAGATAGATAGAGAGATAGATAGACAGACTAATAGATAGACATATAGACATATAGATAAATATATAGATAGATAGACTAACAAATAGATAGATAGTTAGAGAGACATATAGATAGATAGATATATAGACATATATATAGAAGATTGAAAGATAGAAAGATAGATTGACAGGTAGACAAATAGATAGATAGACAAATAGTTAGATAATTAGACAATTAGTTAGATAGATAGATAGACATATAGATAAATAGATAGTGAAATAGATAGATAGATAGATAGATAAATAGCAAATAGACTAGATAGATAGACAAATAGATATATATATATTGGATAGAAAGATATACAAATAAACACATAGACAGACAAATAGATATACAGATAGAGATAGATAGATAGGTTAGCAGATAGACAAAATCATAGATATATAGATAAAATAAATAGATCGACAAAAAGATAGAAAAATTTATATACAAATAGACAGGCAAATACATGGACATATAAAAAGTCATATAGAAAGGCATATAGATAGATATAAAAATAGATATACAGGTAGATAAATTTATATAAAGATTGATAGATAGACGTATAGATAATTGAATAGATAAATAGATAGATAGACGAATAGATAGATGGATAGCTGAATGGATAAATTGAAGGATAGAGGGATAGATAGATGGATAGATAGACATATAAATTGATAGATAGATAGACGGATATATATATATGTATAGGTAAATGAATAGATAGTGGGATAACTAGATGGAAAGATAGATGATTAGATGGATGGATAGATAAAATAATAGATAGACGGATAGATTAATGGATGGATAGATGGATAGATAGATAGATAAATCGATTGATATATTAATGGATAAATAGATGGATAGATAGTTGGATAGATAGACAAATAGATTGATCGAATTATTAACACATAGATAGACAAATAGATAGATAGATATATAGATTGATTTATTTATTTATTGATTGATAGATAAACATATAGATAGACAAATAGATTAATGGATAGATTGACGTATAGATAGAAAAAATAGATAGACAAACGAATAGATAGATAGATAGACACATAGATAGATAGACAGATAGATAGATAGATCAGATAGACATTTATAGATAATTATATAAGAGATAGATAGACAGATATATATATATATATATATATATATACACACACACACATACAATATATAAATTGATAGACAAATAGTTAGATAGATAGATAGTGGATATATAAATCGATAGATAGGTTTATTGAATGATTCATAGATAGATTGATATATAGATTTATATATAAATTGATAGACATATTGTTAGGCAAATACACAATAGATAGATAGACATATATTTTGATATAAAATATATAGATAGATTTATATTTAAAAAAATAGATAGATATATAGATAGATTTATATAATATAAATAAATAGATAGATTGATATAAAGATACACATATAGACATAAAGATAGATCTCCAATATATAGATAGATAGATATATATATATAGATAGATAGAGAGACACACAGACAGACAGATAGACAGATAGATAGACAAAAATAGATAAACACATTGATATATAGAGAGATGGACATAAAGACAGATAGATAAATAGCAAGATTATCAAATAGACAGACAGATAGATATATGACAAATAGATAGATAAATAGATAGATAGGTAGATAGATAAATAAATAGATAGATAGATAGTTAAATAGATATATAGATAAATAGATAGTTACATAAATAGATAGATAGAAAGATAAATAGATAGATAGATACATAAATAGATACATATAAATATAGAGATATATATATAGACTAATACATAGATAGCCAAATAAACATATAGATAGATAGAGAGATATAAAAATAGAAAGATAAATAAATAGAGTGATAGATAGATAGATTGATAGATAGATAGATGGGTAGATAAAAAGATAGTTTAACATATATGTAGATATATAGATAGACTGATTGAAGGATATATAGAAAGATAATTTGATAGTTAGATAGATAGAAAGATAGATAGTCAAATAGAAAGATATATTGATAAAAAGGAATATTGAAAGATATACTAATTGACAAATAGCTAGATGGACAAATGGATAGATAGATATAATGATTTGTACATATACATATAGACATATAGATAGGTAGGTACATAAATAGATAGATAACCACAAATATTATAGACATATAAATTGTTAGATTTTTTTTTCTCTCTCGGTGATACCCTAGCTCTCGCGAAAATTCTCTTGCGGTTTTCTCTAGATTTTCTCTCTCACGATTTATCTTAAATAAACTGTTATGTGAATTTGTTGAATGAATTATTGTGCAAATTGCTTCGTGAATTGCAGGTTCTCTCGTGATTTTCTCTCTAACGTTTTAGCTTGCGATTATCTTGAATAAACTGTTAATGTGAATTGTTGGGTGAACTATCGTGTAAATTGCTTCGTGTATTACTGTTTGAGGTTATTTTGCAAAGTGTTATTATGTGTAACAACTAGTTTTACGTAACGAAGTGCTCCTTGGTTCTCTCGCGATATTTCCAATATCTACAAAAAGGAAAACTGTTATGGGAATGAAGCAATATGGGTGAACATGAACAACAACATTTGTAAGAAATAATAAGCTAAATTAGAAGCCGGAAGTGATCATTGGTTCTCTCGCGAAAATCCTCTCGGGTTTTTCTCCTGCATTTTTCTCTAGGTTTCTTTTCTCGTGATTATCTGGAATAAATTGTTATGCGAACAGTTGAGGGATTTATTGTGCAAAGAATTGCTGTTCGATAGTGTATAGTTTATGTGTAACTGCTAGATTGCGCAACGAAGAAAGAAGAACACTCCATTGCTGTTCAAACCAAGCCCAACTCAAGGTGAGAATGGAAAAATCTGACTTATTATTAAATAATAAGTCTTTTGCCTCGATGGTGAAGGGAACCGCACCGATTTCACGAATTCAAGGGAACAATAACGGGCTCCCGGCTATCATCTTCTCTACCGAAGAATCTCGAAAGCTCTTAGAACCTTTCGAATACACGCTCGTTGGTAAGTTCTCTCATGGTAGGCCTCGTGCGATTGGAGTTCAGAAATTCATTGACAATTTAAAGCTCAAGGGGAAGGTGAAATTTGCTGATTTCGATGCCAAGCATGTCGTGCTCCAATGCTCTCTACTGGAAGATCAATATCGTCTATGGCAGCGTGGATTATGGCAAGTTGACGACTTCCCCATGCGTATACTGAAGTGGACAAAGGATTTTACTCCTCTTGAAGAGGCGCCTATAGCCCCGGTATGGTTTACATTGCCTTTTCTGCCACTCCATCTTTTCTCTGAAACATATCTCTATGCAATTTCATCGTGTTTGGGTAAGCCCATGTTACGAGATGAAGCCACAAGAACCATGGCAAGGCCGAATAAAGCACGTGTATGTGTCGAGCTAAACCTCTTAACTAAACCGCCTGACAAAATATGGATAGGTAGTGGTGAAGGGGAACAGGCCGAGGGGTTTTGGCAAACTGTCATCCCCGAAAGCCTTCCTCCCTACTGTACAAAATGTAAGAGGCTCGGGCATGAAAATTTATCGTGCAAGGTGGGGAAAGAAAAGCATAACAACGGACAACAGCATGAAGGAGGAGGTAGGAAGGTGATGCAATGGGTAAGGAAAGAGGAGGCCTCACTTCTCAAACAAAATATCCAGCCGAAGGGAGATCTGGACAGTGGAATAATATTAAGCATCCCACCAGATTATCCAAATATTACCCAAGAAGAAGGAACCCTGATAGAGACTAACTTGGGGATAGAGAATGATGTTAGCTTAAAAAAAGGATGGGAGGAGGTAAAACACAAGAGAAAATATAAAAAAACATCTAAAACAAGAATTGTATTGAAAGAAAAACTTGATGATTATGCGTGGATAGACGAGGATCTTCTGGATTTTTTGAAGAAGATTCGGTAATTTTTAGTTGCCCTTCAAGTCACAAGGGTGATGTATCTCAAGACGAGCCTGAGGTGAAAGCAAAGGATGATATATATTTTATAATGAAGATTGGGGGAATCTTTCAAGAACCCAATCCATGGAGGCCCTAAAGCAAATGGCCATGGTGCTCGGAAAACAAGTAAAATATAATGAGATTAGGCATGAAATTCCTCACACTCCTAAAACAGTAAGAAATACGAAAAAATATGCTAACATGTCTTATGAATCTAAGTGTACAACTCGAGCCCAAGCTAAATTAGTTTTTAATGGATAGATGCCTATATTGGAATGTTAGGGGGGTAGCTAATAGCCCCACGACAAATAGATTAAGACTTTTAATTAAAGAACATAAAATCTCACTAATGATTATTACAGAACCAATGGTCCTGCAAGATCAACTAAATAAATATAGAGAAATTTTAGGATTTAATAAGGCTTATGCTAACCTAAATAGTAAACTTTGGATTTTATGGCACAGTAAATAGAAAATTGAAATAATAAAAGATACTGAACAAATAGTACATTTCAAATTAGATAAGAGCACAAATCAAATAATCTCAGCAGTTTACGCAAAAAATGATAAACAATCTAAGTTGGCTTTATGGGAAGAAATGAAAGATATAGCAAGTAGAAATTCACCTTGGATTATAGGAGGCGACTTTAACATAATTAGAAGCCCTCAAGAAAGAAGGGTGGCAAACCACCGGATAAGGTAGCCATGAAACAATTTAATGACACAATAGCCATTACTAATCTAATGGAAATAGATTTCACTGGTTCGAGATATACCTGGTGCAATAATTGGAAAAAAAGAGGAGTCATCTGGGCTCGACTGGATAGGATAATGTGTAACACAAAGTGGGTCACCTTACAAGGGATTACGAGACTTAGACACCTAAATAGAACTTGCTCTGACCATAGCCCCCTGCTTATCACGATTCAAAGAAACCAGGGTAATACATCTAATTTTAAATTTCAAAATATGTGGGTAAAGCATGCGAGTTTTGCAGGACTTGTCAGAGAGTCTTGTAAAGAGCCAGCAGAGGGTAAACTGCAAGTTCTATCAATTAAACTTCTGAGGCTAAAAGCTTGTTTAAAAACATGGAATAAAAGGTTTTTGGGAAATTAAATCAGGAGCTAATAAAACTAGAAGAAAAAGTAGCCAAGCTGGAGCAAGATTTTGACTCCACTAATAATAATGAAACTCGATAGAATTAAGTAAGGCTAAAGGAGAACTGAGATTGAAATTACACATGTAAGAAATTTATTGGAAACAACGAGCAAAAATAAAATGGTTAAAAGATGGTGATCGGAGTACTAAATTTTTTTATAATATGTCTAAAATAAAATCTCAAAAAAATAAAATTAAAGGTCTAATAAATAAAGAAGGAAAATGGGTAGAAGATGAAAAGGATATAGGAGCTCTCTTTAAAATTTTTTTGAAAATCAACTATGTAGTCAGTCATGTAGGACAGATAATTCTCTAATGCAAGAGATTAGGGCGACCATTACGGAAGCTCAAAATCAATTAATGGAATTGATCCTAGAAGAACCAGAAGTTAAAGAGGCTGTCTTTAGTCTTGATAAAGATAGTGCAGCAGGACCTGATGGTTGGAACAATTATTTTTTTCAGGTAAACTGGAATACGATTAAAACTGAGCTAGTCCCTGCAATTGCAAGTTTTTTTGTAGGTCCGGAAATCCCAAAATCATGGGTAAAATCTTTTATAGTATTAATTCCAAAAAAAGAATCACCACAGAAATGTGAGGATTATAGACCAATAAGTTTATGCAATGCTATTTATAAAATATTGGCAAAAATATTACAAAATAGGCTAAGTTTAATTTTACCTTCAATAATATCTCAGGAACAAACGGGCTTTGTTAAAAATAGATTAATGATTGAAAATATAAAACTTGCATCAGAAATGATGAAAGAAATAGGAGGTAAATCTAGAGGAAAAAACTTAGTGGTCAAACTAGATCTATCGAAAGCCTTCGATCGAGTGGAATGGGATTCCCTTTGCTTTGTGTTAAGAAGGTTCGGCTTCTCTGAGCTGACCATAGATCTAATATATAGATGCATTTCAAGTACTTGGGTAAGAGTCCTGGTAAATGGTAAGTTAAGTGAGGAATTTAAACCAAATAAAAGTTTAAGGCAAGGGGATCCGTTATCCCCCCTTCTTTTTGATATCTATTTGGAACTATTAATACGAAACTTGAATAAGAAAATATCCGAAGGTAAAATAATGTCATTCAGACAACCAAGGAATACACCCAGAATAGTCTGTTTAGCTTACGCAGATGACCTTATAATATTTACTAATGCTAGCATAAAGTCTTTAATGAATCTTATGGATCTTCTTCAAATATCTGAAAAAGAGACAGGCCAAATGGTTAATAAAAGTAAATGTCAGTTCATGCTTGCTAAAAATGCAAAATTAAAGTTAGTAGATAAAATAAAAAATATTACAGGTTTTGCAGAAATTAAAGGGGCATTAATGTATTTAGGTTGTCCGATATATGAGGGGAGGTTGAAGGAAGAATATCTAATTTACCTTCAAGACAAGCTAAGAAAGAAAATAGCAGGATGGAAAGAAGAGCTCCTGGGATTTGGGGGGAGGATACGCTGCTTTCACATGTATTACAAAGCACGCTAACACACATTTTATCAGTAATACATCCCCCTAAAAAATTTATTAAAAAACTCGAATCAGAAATGGCTAACTTCTTATGGGGTAAAAAACAAGGCAGAAATAAACTACACTAGAAGGACTGGAAAAGTATCTGTTATCCGAAAGAGGAAGCAGGATTAGGTCTAATGAGCCTCCAGGACTTGGTAGCTGCCTGGGACTGTAAAAGCTGGTGGAGACTTAAAGAAAGCGATAATCTTTGGGCTAAATATATGCGGGCAAGATATTTAGATAATAAGAATAAGAACACTAAGAAAGCTTTGAACAACTGGAAGTCAATGGAAAAACAAAAAGAGATAGTAGACTCACACTCTATACTAAAGAAGAGTGGCTGGAAATGGACGTTAACACCACAATGAGATTTTTCCCTCAAGTCGGCAAAAGATTTGGTCAGAAAGAAAAAACCGGCTCAAACTCTATTTAAATGGGTATGGCAAGAAAACATCGCGCAAAAAATGTGCTCTTTCACATGGAAGGCTTTAATGAATGCTATACCAGTAGATAGAAATATACAAAAGAAAGGAATAAACATGGCATGAAGATGTGAATGCTGTTCACAAGCAGTTGAAACAACTGACCATTTGCTTTCTAATGGACCCATCGCAGCAGAAATATGGAGAGAGATGGAAGGGGAAAAAAGAATATGTAAAATAGATGATGGATTAATAGATAAAGTTAAAAAATGGGAAAAAGAACACACGAAAAGCCCCACCAGGAAATGGCTTAATTAGAAACTGTCGCATCTAATTATTTGGTGCATATGGAAATCTCGAAACAAAAGTAAATTTGAAAATATAAGGATGAATTTAATAGAAATTATAAAAGATATTAGAAAGGAGATATGTAATATATCAATAATAAAACCGATAGTTATACAGGAAATGAAACAAGAAAAGAAGCTTGAGAAAGAATTGGATCTCACATACAAAGTTTTAAAACAACAATGGGCTAAATGTATACAGTGGAATGCTCCGCCAGTTGGTAAACTCTCACTTAATACGGATGGGAGTTTTAGCAGGGACACTGGAATAGCAGGAGGAGGCGGGGTAATAAGAGATCATACAGGGACAGTATAGAGAGCTTTCACCAGATCTAGTAGAGCCTCCTCGGCTTTAGAATCAGAAATTAGAGCATTAAAATCAGGGTTAGAGATATGTAAGCAGCTAAACTTTAAAAACATTGAAGTTCAGGTAGATTCAAAATTACTAGTTGATACAGTAATCAATAAGAAAATATTATGGAGGTATGAAGAGGATCTAGAAGTAATTCTTAGTCTTTTGGATGAACTGAAGGCCTCAATAATACATATATATAGAGAAGCTAATAATCTAGCGGACAGTCTATCTAAAATAGGCACCGCCAGAGGAGATATAGAATATAATGAGAAATTCATGCCAAATAAACTAAAGGGAATAACATGTTTAGATAAAATGGGTTTTCCTTATATTAGAACAAATAAACAGACCATGAAGGTATGACAAAGTCTCATCTTTCTACTGGATTGTGCGGGAATTCACCATTGCAGATAATTTCTGTATCACAATTAAATGGAATGGAAGGGTGGAGATTGAGCCATATTAAAAAAAATAAAACTTAAATCTTAATTTAGAATTTTGAATTTAAAAAAAGAAGCATACAGATAAGAATATAAATGTCTTAACTCTGCTTT
This sequence comes from Sapria himalayana, assembly GCA_029783825.1. Classification (NCBI taxonomy): domain Eukaryota; kingdom Viridiplantae; phylum Streptophyta; class Magnoliopsida; order Malpighiales; family Rafflesiaceae; genus Sapria; species Sapria himalayana. Next base: position 15,244 of record JAREIK010009205.1, on the reverse strand, counting down.
TCGGCAGAATAATGAGTATCTTAAAATATGTATCTTGACTTCCTTTGCAGGATGTTAAAAAGAATAATAGGGTATAAATGAAGGAGATCCCATTGTAGGATGTGTTAATTCTGCATTTCGGCGGAATAGTGCATAGCTAAAATGTAAGGGTGTCAAAATAATATGTATGTAATTTAGAAATTCTGCATACCCAAAATATGTGCTAATTCTGCATTTTGGTAGAATTTGATATTCTCTTTAGAAAGGATGTACTTTGACTTTCCTTGCAGGACAATATGTATTCTGTCTTTTCCTTGCAGAATGTTAAAGAGGAGAAATCGACAATTCTGTGGAGCTTTAGTCTTATGTTGTATAAGTTTAATCAAGGATAAGGTTAATAGGTTGTCAAGATCTGGTAGGCACGGTCGTTTTTTTTTTCTCTTTGGTTTTGTTACAGGATCGGCCGTGTATAAATGAGGAAGGAAGACGGCTGGAAACTTGTGAAGAAAAGAGCCAGACGCACGAGGAAGAGGAGAGATAGAGGCCCGGCCACATGGGCAGCACTACCCCATATGCTGACTAAAACTGCCTCCAGTGTTGCTGCTGCTGCTAAAGAGCCTCCAGTGCTGCTACTGCTGCTGCCTTGAAGAAAAGAGCCTTCAGTGCTGCTGCTAAAACTGCCTCCACACAGATGTAAAGACAATATCAAATAAAGGAGTACATATCATGGAAAACCTGCCTGAACAAAAATCAGGATGATGGGAGAATAAAGAAGAAGCTGGGGAAAGTCTGTTGCTGTCTGTTGCTGCCATATGCGAAATCTATTGTTGCCATGCGAGAACAAAAATTTACACAGTGCATATACCCATGTAGAGAGCACTCTGTTGCTGCCATGAGTCCTCCCGCTGCTGAGATGAATATACCTGCTGGTGTGGAAAGTCTACCTGCTGTTCACTGTTATATAATAATGAAGGATCACAAAGAGAGCGGCTTCCGCCACAGTTAATCTTAAATAAGGATAATTCTCTGTATTTTGGGCTAGGGAATTGCCATGTAAATGGAATGTCTTATAAATAGTTTTCTGAGGTTGTAAAGGTTGTCCTCCGCCTACAAGTGAGGGGTATGTTTTCTTTTTATAGATTGTTAGATATATCAAAAGTTAAATTGATAGACAAATAGGAAAATTATCAAATAGAATGAGAAACAAATAGATAAATAGAATGGTAGATAGATGGATAGATTGATAAATAGATAGATATATATACATATAAATAGATATACAGACACAGAAAAATAGATAGTATACAAATAGATAAATAGATAAACATATAGATAGAAAGATTGATAGACAGATTGATAGAGAGATTGATAAACATACATATAGACAAATATTTTTAAACTTAGATAGATAGATATACTTATAGAAAGACATGTAAATAAAAATATATAAGCAAATTGATAGACATATACATATATAGATAGACAAAAATAAAGATAGATTGACAAAAAAAATAAACAGGTAGATAGATATATAAATAGATAGTTAGAAAGATAGATAGCTAGATAGATATAAAAAAAGATAGATACATGGATAGATAGACAGATAGATCGACAGATAGATAGACAAATAGATATATAATAGATAGATAGATAGTCTAATAGATAGATAGATTGATAGATAGACAAATAGCTAGATAGATAGATAGGCAGATAAATAGGTAGATAGATATACAAACAAATAGATATACAAATAGATAGATCGTTATAGATATAGATATATAGAAATATATACAAATAGATAGATGCATATATAGATATATTAATAGACAAGTTGATAGAATGATAGATATACAAATTGATAGACTCATAGATACATAAATTGATATATAGATAGACATAAAGGTAGACAGATAGAAAAATAGATAGATTGAAAGATTATTAGACAGACATATAGATAGATAGATAGATAGATAGAAATATAGATAGAGAGATAGATAAACAAATATATAAATATAGAAACATAGATAGATAGACAGATAGATTAATTGATAAATAGACAAATAGATAGACAAATGAATAGATAAAAAGATTTATAGATAGATAAATAGATAGATAGATAGACAAGTAGATAGATATGTAATTATAGATAAATTGATAGAAAATACATAGATAAATAAATACACAGATCATAGACAAATATAGATATAGTTAGATATATCAAAAAATAGATAGATAGATAGATAGATAGATAGAATGACCGATATATAGAAAAATAGATTTACAGACAGATAGATAGATAGATAAATTGATAAACAAATTGATTGATAGATAGATTGAAATAGATAGATAGATTGATTAAATAACATACACATAAATAGATATATAGATACATAAACAAATTGATAGACAAATAGATAAATAAACAAACATGTAGATAGATACATAGATAAACAAATAGAAAGGCAAATAGAAAGACTAATAGTAAGACAGATAGATTGATATATTGACAAATAAATAGGAAGATAGATAGATAAAAGATAAATATATAAAGATAAAAGACTGATTGATAGAATGATAGATTAATAGATAGATAGACAGAAAGATATCCAAATAGATAGACAAAAATATAAACATAGATAAATAAATAGATATATTGAAATACAATTAAATAGACAGATAGATATATAGTTAGATAGACATATAGATAGACAGATAGATAGACAGATCTATAGACAGATAGACAGATGGACAAATAGATAGATAGACATATAAATAGACAGATAGATAGACAGAAAGATCAACATATAGATAAATATATAGATAGACAGAAATATATATAGATAGATAGATAGACAGAAAGATAGACAAAAAGATTGATTATTAAAGAGATAGATAGATATATAGATACAAAGATAGATATATTGATAGATACAAATATTATAGACAAATTGATAGATTGATTGATAGGAAAATTAATAGGCACATAGATAGACAGCCAGACATACAGATAGATAGATAGAAAAAAATATAATTAGATAGATAGACATATAGATAGATATATAGATAAACAGACATATAGATTTATAGATTGATATATAGATAGATATATAGATAAACAAATAGATAGATAAATAGAATGATGGACTGATAGATAGTTAGATAAACTGATAAATAGATACAAGATAGACATATAATATCAAGAAAAATCCAATATATCTATGGACAATTCCCTAGCTAAATGGGCATTTTCCATCCTCAAATCGGATATAGTGATGTATTAATGACGGAACTATTCCTAATCTAAAGTGCTCATCGTAAAATTTTTCGAGAGAAAGTGTTCCTAACTAATAATTTTGCGACGGAAAAATTCCTAGCTAAAAAAAAAATTTTCCTAGCAATATTAACAAGCTAAATGAGAGTTTCCGTCGCTAGACAGATTTAACGACGGAAGCTTTCCCTAATTAAAGTGCTCATCACTAAATATTAGCGACGAAAAAAGTTCCTAGTAAAATAAATTTAGGAATGGAAAAAATCCCTCGCTAAAATAAGGATTTTCCTTGCTAAATTAGGAAGGGAAAATTCCCTTGCTAAATTTCCTAGGGAATTGTCCCTGGCTATTTTAATTTCAAAACTATTTTTATAATTTAATTTATTTTAATATTTTTAATTAAATAATTTAATATTTTTATATAAAATTGAATAAATACAGAAACTATAAATGATAATTTATGATTAAAAAAATATTTAATAACTTATTATAATATAATTTTATACATAATTAAAACAAAAAAATAACAAAATCTTATTATATCTTATTCATCAATGTATATACCAATAGTGCATAAAGTATAATCTATCCATGCATTGACATTGCGTTCTCTGCCTCTTCTCCTCTAATCGCCAACTTTCTGCTGTGACAAAGTTGTCCGAGTCATGGTACATCATGTCTAGTGAAAAATCCCTTCACTTATACAAGCTTCATCTGGGGAAAAATGCAGTACCATATCTGTAAAAAATTTAAATCACTCAATCAAATCAAAATAAATAAATAAAAGTTAAGTTTTGATAAATATATAATTTTGTAGTATAATTTTACATATATACTAGCATTTCACTCGCACATATATTATTGTTTTATTTGTATATAAACTAAAGTATTATGTGCACATATATACTGTGTACATATATACTTAGTATATATGTACATAAAATACTACAGTATTATAAGTACGTATATACTAAGTATATACTTACGTATAGACAACATTTGTTGCTATTGCTACTGCGGTCATTGCCGTTGCCGCTTCTGCCACTATTGTCGCTGCCGATACCACTACTACTGCCGTCGCAGTTGCTGCCATTACTATCGCAATCGCCGCTACTACCGCTACCGCTCTACCATTGTCACCGCCACTGATGCCGTCACCACTACTACCACTGCCTCTGCCACAGTTGTTGCCACTGCCATCGCTACCGCCATTGCTGCCGCTGCCACTGCTGATAATAAAAGTAGGGTGGATGATGATGCTCAACTGATGAACTTGAGATTGAGTGAGTATTCTATGAGGTGGTGAGATGCATCTACCAAAATAGGACCCAATATTCCTCCTAAACTAGAATTACACAACACTACACGAGCATCATCATCATTATCATTCTAAGACCTAGTACAATTAGAACCAATCATTACAGAACTTAGAGCAAAAAAAATTATTTACTCATACGTTTGCTTTGTACCATGTGATAATTGCATATCAATACATTTACTATGCTTTTTAAGACCAACCTCTATTTGCCTGGTTGGCCTGGACCAGAAATAAATTCTTCCCACATCTTTAGGAAAAGTATAATATCCATGTCTTTTATTACCTACATCAGTGAGTACTGCACGATGATGATCAGACTGGCCCGAGCAATTATATATTCAAAAGTGTGTTTGTGTATAATTGGGTGCGTACGTATGACAATATATACTTGTCTACAAATAAATATATGCAGCCACTTATGTATATACTTGGTATATACGTATTTATATACTATATTATAAAAGTAGGTATATACCGAGTATATACTAAGTATATACTACAATATATGCATTTATATACTTAGTATATATGTACAAATATACTCGGTATATACTAACATATATATTGAGTATATGCAGACAAATTTACTCAGTATATACGAACATATATACTCGGTATATACATTATATAGTCAGTATATACGTAGATATATACTCAGTATATACACACATTTATACCAATTATATATGTACGTACATAATATAGTATTATATTTACGTATATATAATCACATAGCCTTAGATGACACACACACTTGTACTTTCATGCAAATACACATACCATCAAAGACAACATAAAAAATCATATAGGACTTAAAAAGCACGCATGTATGTCTCTCAAGCATGGTCAGCATTTCTAGTTATTTTTCCTCTGGTACTCCACACAGATGGAAAACATTGTTACACCTGCACATGGAACATAACATAATATATTTACAAACCAATAACTAATAATAAGCTGTCGCAGATATGAACTACGATGATGCATATCTGCACATAATAAGAGTGTGAAGAACAAACTGGGTTTGCGTGGAATTAATTTTTTTGGTTCATCTCACAGCTCCAGAAGTTAAGGTGATGTTCCCAGCACCATGGAGGACTAGCCAAGGCTTTTACATACCTATAATAGGCTAAAACTCCCCCCAAAAAATTCAAGGACACACAAACATATTCACAGATATATAAAAATAGTTATTATATACATGAACAAACACAAATTAAAGTTGATAGACATACAACTTCAACAAAAATTTAATTAAATAATTTAATATTTTTATTAAATTGAATAAAAATAGAAACTATAAAATAAATTATAATTATTAAAAAAAATCATTTAATAACTTATTCTACTACTATATTTTATATTATTAAAAAATAACAAAATTTTATTACATCTTATTCACCAATGTATCTATCGACAGTGCATAAAGTATATTCTATCAATGCATTGACGTTGGGTTCTCTGCCTCTACTCCTTTGATCACAAACTTTCTGCCATGACAAAGCTATCCAAGTCACTGTGCGTCATGTCTATTGAAAAATCTCTTCACTTATACAAGCTTCATCTAGGGAACAATGAGGTACCATATCTGTAAAAAATTTAAACCACTCAATAAAATTAAAATAAATAAAAAAGCCATGTTTTGATAAATATATAATACTATAGTATATTTTTACATATATATAACATTTCACTCGTACATATATTATTGTTGTATTTGTATATATAAACTAAAGTATTATGTGTACATATATACTGAATACATATATACTCAGAATTATAAGTACATATATAAGTACACATATATAGAGTATATAAGTATGTATATACCACATTTGTTGCAAATTGTTGTTGTTGCCGTTGCCATGGCAGCCGTTGCTGCCACTGCTACCGCCATTGCTGCCACTGTTGCCGCCGCCGCTTTCGTGACTGCCGCTACTGTCGGTGATGTCGCTGCTGCAGTAGTTGTCTTTGCGGCCGGTGCTGCTAATGTTGCCACTACTGCCGCAACTGCTGCCACTACTACCGCTACTACTACTAGTACTGCCGCTATCGCTACTGATAATAAAAGTAGGGCAAGTGATGATGCTCGACTGATGAACTTGAGATTGAGCGAGTTTTTGACGAGGTGGCAAGCTGCTTCTCCCAAAATAGGACCTGATATTCCTCTTGAACCTAAATTACACTACACTACATGAGCATCATCGTCATAATCATTCTAAGATCTAGTTCAATTAGAACCAATCAGTGTAGAACCTAGAGCAAAAAAACTTATTTACTCATACGTTCGCTTTGTACCATGTGATAATTGCTTATCAATACAATTACTAAGATTTTTATGACCAATCTCTATCTGTCTAGCTAGCCTGGACTAGAAATATCTTCATCTCACAAGTTTAGAAAAAGTCTAATATCCATGGCTTTTATTACCTACATCAGTGAGCAATGCACGATGATGACCAGACCAGCCCGAGCAATTATATATTCAAAAGTGTGTCAGTGTGTAAATGGGTGTATACGTATGATAATATATACATGTCTACAAATAAATATATACACCCACTTATGTATACACTCGGTCTATATGTACGTATATACTACAATATAAACATATGTATATACCAATTTTATACATACATAAATACTAAAGTATAAAAGTACGTATATACTGAGTATATACGTACGAATATACTATAGTATATGTATGTATAAACTGAGTATATACATACAAATACTTCGTATATAAAAACATATATACTGAGTATGTACCTACAAATATACTCAGTATATATGAACATATATACTCGATATATACGTACTTATATATTAGTATATAAGTAGATATATACTCACTTTATATCTACATTTATACCAAGTATATATGTACTTACATACTGTAGTATTATATGTACGTATATATAATCACATAGCCTTAGATCACACACTTTTACTTTCATGCAAATACACATACCATAAAAATAATAGAAGAAAATAATATAGGTTTTAAAAATCATGCATAAAGGTCTCTCAAGCATGATCAGCAATTTTAGTTCTTCTTCCTCTGGTACACCACGCAGATAGAGAACATTGTTACACATGCACTTGGAGCATAACATACTACATTTATAAACCAATAACTGATAACAAGTAGTTGTAGATTAGAACTATGACGACGCATATCTGTACGAAATAAGAGTTTCAAGAACAAACCTATTTTTGCATGTAATTAATTTTTTGGTTTATCTCACATATTTTGAAGCTAAGGTGTTATTCCCAACACCATGGAGGACTAGCCAAGGCTTTTACATACATATAATAGTCTAAAACTCTACCCAAAAAATTCAAGGACACAAATACATATTCACAGATATATAAAAATAATTATTATAGACATGAATAAACACAAATTAAAGTTGATAGTGATACAGTTTCAACAAAAATATAAAAGATGTCTAGCAATGATATTTCGAGAGAAAGAGTGTGCAAAAATAACATATTTTAGGAATAATGAAGATAATAGAAGCTTGGCCTCCTTTTGATCAAGCTGAAATTAGTAAATATGAGACCCATGCATTGGAAGGACCATGACAATGTCTAAATGCTTTGAATTTTTATTAGGTTACTCAGCAAAGCAAAGAATAATACTAGAATAATAAAAATGAAACTTGCAAAAAAAATCTAATCATGTTTTGCCACACAGACAAAAATCAATAACTATTCAGAAATAATTCTCATATGAAATCATCCTCATAATTAGTAGGGAATTTTGTGCTAGCCTCTCCTATGAGGTTTCGCAGCTGGATCTCGGAAGGCTATCTGTTGGGTCAATGCTGCTTACTGTGACTCCATATAGGATATTTTCTATTGCATTACATCCATATAGAAGATTTATTTCTTTAATTTCTTTCATTTCTTCCATCAAATAAGTAATCTGCTCCTTCTTCTCTTGTTTCATTTCCTACATTTCTTCTTTCAAATTAGTATACTGCTTATCCTTCTATTCTTTAATTTTATATATTTCTTCCTTCAAATGAGATATCTGCTCATCCTTTTTTTTCATTTCGATTTCCATAACTACAATATGTTCATTTGTTTCCATTTCTTGTTGTTCGCCCACCTCATCCACCTTGATGAGACAGATGAATTAGAAGCACAACTGCTACAACAAAATACCACTCCCTTTGAGTCGATGCCTTACACTCGCTGCTTCTTACGACCTCTTATGGTTTCCAAATAAGATCATACTCAATTGGTTGAAGATCCATAAAACCCTAAACTTGTTGATGAGCAGCTATCACACATTCCTCCATTAGTTCCTGGCATAAAATAAGAAAAATACTATTCAAGATATACATAAAATATAATAAATATTTGCATCCCAAACAATTTTCAAAATGTTCTGTAGTATTATAAAATATTATTAATATGACAAATTCTTACATCAATCATCTAAGAATTGTTGTCAACAAACTGACCATTCATTTTTTTCACATGCATCTTCCTGAAAATCTCATAAAAATTGGGATCTCGACCCAATTCACCAGCCTAGAATATATATTTTTTGAGTCATAAAAAAATGATCAAAAAATTTAACAAAATTAATAAAACCATGCAGATATTTGATTTATTGTACTATTAGGACAACCTATAGATATATAAATGTTTAAAATTTTAAAATTGTACCAAATCTCGAGCATGCTTAATGCTCGACTTTGACCCTTCTGTGTGTCGAGAGATTCTTGTATCTTGTCCAACTACCTCACATCATTGATTTTTACTGCCAATATCTGATTTTTTTCTTTATATCTGGCTTCTCCCAATACTCAAGCCACTTGGGCTAATCATCCTCGGATATAAAATCAAGCATTTCTTTCATATTCTTCAATTTATAAACAAAATCAGAATACCATTTAGCAGTTTTGATTTCTCATAATGACTTTATCTTCCTGTCAAATTTGGGTGTCCACGTGCATTGATTCTATTTATAGAAAAATCATAAAAGAATTTATATTAATAATAAGAACAACATTATTTATTGCTTGAATAATAACCAACATATTAGTTAAGTATTTAGATACTTATTTTTCAATGCTTTTATTTTGTTATTTTTATCTAAAAGTCTTTAAAAAAAGACTATTTTCTTGATTCAGAAACTTTCTTATAGAAGAATGCTTTAGAATCAGTCATTTTCTTGAAAGACTTTGTAATTATAGTCAAACACTTGTGAGATAAAATAAAACTGTACAAATAAATAAATAACATTGAAAACAAATAAATCATAAGTATATAAAAAACCCTCTGATAGTAACATCAAAATTTTTTTTTCAAGTAATTTTTACATATTTCTTTTACCTCCCAACCACAATCTCAATTACTAACTTTGCACTGACTACTGAGGAAGGCATAGTATTTGAAGATATCATTGGTTTTGTAAATGGGGTAACTATCAGTGTAAAATGTGGTGTAGAAGATAGAGATGGATTAAAAGTGTGTGCAGGAAGCATAATGGGTGGTGGGCTTATATCTAATAAAAGTGATAGTAGATATCTCAATGATGGTGATGGTGATAGAAATGAAGATGGTGATTTTGATGTTGAAGTCTGGATATGGTGAACAAGCATACATTGTACAATAAAACACACCAATAGATTTCAACAAAATATAGAAAATCTTAGTTAGTTTAATATTATAATAAAATTATAACAGTTTAATTATCGGCATCACTATCATCCTCCAATGGATCTTCTGATATTTCGTTTGATTTTGATAGAAGTTCAAACTTATCTTTAGATAGAAATTTATCATCTTCAATTACTATTTGGCAACCATTTGAGTCACATAAATTTTATAGATCTTCATCTACATGCATAGGCTCAATATTATTTATGTCATCTTTTTGGAATGTTAGTGTAATATCTAAGTCTGTACTTTGTTGATATGTTGGTTCTTCAAAATTTGATCGAGCTTTGATTTTTCAAATCACCCACCAATCACTCTGATCACGGGAGAAACTCGGATATCTACAATAATATACTTGAGCAGCTTGAACTACCATACTAAATATGTGAAATTTATATTCATTGACAAAATACCTAGGATAGGTTGTTACATATCTAAACAGGCATTTACTTAGATTCTGAATGAAAATATTTGAATCTTCATTTGAAGTATCAAATGCCTATGACATAAATTAAAAAAATGATATTAGCAAATAAAAGATACTAATAAATTAAATAATTCAAAAATTTAAAACTTAATAATTCTCACATAAATTTTGAACCAATTTGCAAATTTAGTTTCTAGCATATAATTGACATCATTACTCGAAATTCTGGTTGCCTATATTTTAACTGCTCAACATAAATACTGCACAAATATAAAAAGAGAGAGAAAATGTATATCAATTTTTAATAATTCCGATTAAAGATAAAATTAAACTATGATTAAACCTACAACCATTTTGGGTATACATACTCAATATATGGTGCATCCTACTCAAAAATAAGTAAAACGAAGCTCCGAGTTACTTTGTACTCTTCATTTGTCATATATCTTTTCATTGCTCTTCCAAATACTCTTCTAGGGTACTTGAAGATAGATAGTTTGTCCATAGAATCATCTTCTACCATCACATGACCTTCATCATTCCTAGGCGCATTTCTATTCTTTGTATTGACAGTATCCTCAAAATAATAAGAACAAAATGATGATGCTTCTTCTACTAAATATGCATTGCAAATTGAACCTTCAACTTTTTCCTTGTTTCCAACATTCAATTCCAACTTACGAAGATACCTACAACCACAAATGTTAGGTTTCAATTATATTAAATTATAATATTACTTTATGTATGAAATAATAAAATACAGAAAATTATATGTATTTACCTCTCAAAAGGATACATCCACCTATATTGCACTGGCCCTGCTATCCTTGCTTCATATGCCAATTGGACCGGAAAATACTTTATTTAGTCAAAAAACTCAGTAGGAATATCTGTTCAAGCATACAAATAATAAGTGGAATGTCATTCTCCAGCCCCACCATCTCATCTATTTTGATTGTGGCTGCAGCTAGCTGTTTAAAAAATAAACTAAGTTCTGTAAGGCCCTTCCAAACACTTTGGGGAAGTAATTCATGTAATGCAATTAGTATTAATCTTTCCATAAATACATGACACATGACTTTTCATTCCAAATAACTTAAGATTCTTCATATCCACACATCTACCCATATTTGACACATATCCATCAAGGAATTTCAAATTTTTAACTCATTCACATAATATCCATCTTGCCTTCTTATCAAGTGGTAGCAAGCTTTAGAAAATATACTTGTTGTCTCATTTAGTTTCAATTCACGACACCAACAGGTAATCATTCAACTTTTGTCTTGATTTTAAAGTGTCTTTTGTTTTTTCTTATACATTAAGGATAGTGTTTAAAACATTGTCAAACATTATTTTTTTCAATATGCATTACATCTATGTTATGATGAATTAAATTGGACTTCCAATAGGGTATGTCCCAAAATATACTACGTTTCCTTCAACCAAATATTTTGCCTATTGGTCCATTTCCATTACTCCCAGTAGTATCCTTTTCAGTTACCATCTTCAAACCCAAACTCTGAATCTCTGTCATAATATCATCTCCTAAATGAACTGCTGGTGCAACTATCATCACAATTTTATTTTTTCGAAATGTAGTTCTATTTCTTTGAAATGGATGATTTGTAGCTAGAAAGTTTCAATAGTTATCAAACCATGACTGTTTACGACTAAATTTGAGGATAAATGCATCATAATTTGTCATGCAATACAGGCATGTGAATCATACTATAGTACTCCAGCTAGACAATATTGAATATGTGGGAAAGTAACTTATCGTCCACATAAGAGCAACCCGCATAATGAAATTTTGCTTCTTTGAGATATCATATGTAATCACGTCAACATCCCACAAATGATTAACCATTGCAATAAGAGGATGTAAGAAAACATCCCGCATGTCTTTTAAATTTATTGTCCCTGGAACTACTATTGACAAAAACATATATTTCTCCTTTATACACAACCATGGAGGCAAGTTATAAGGTGTCACTATCACTTTCCATGTTGAATACTTTTGTCGAAATTGCCCAAATTGCTGAAATCCATCTATGTAGAGACCCAATCTCACATTTCGACTTTCAGCTGTAAAATATATAATTAAAATGCTTCCAAGCAAATGAATTTAATGGATGTCACATTACCCATTTTTCAATCTCTTGCTCATAAGTCACCTCATATCATGTTCTGTAGTATTTGATGCATACAGTCTCTATAATCGAGGAATTAATGGAAAATAATAAATCTTCTTAAATGCAACTTTCAATTTTTGTCACGTATCTACAGCACAAATTGCCTTCTTTAATCAAGAATGATCACAAAACTTACAGCTAATTAAATCACTATCAACATCCCAATATAACATATATCCATTGAATCAACAATCAATTTTTTTCACTGGTAATCCCATTCCTAGTAGTAACTTCTTAGTGTTGTAAAAGTTATTAGTGATCAAATTATTATCTGGAATAATCTCCATCAGTTTTGTCACCTGATCAAATAATTTTTTAGACATATGATTTTTGGACTTAATGCTCATAAGTTGAGCCACAAATGATAATCGCAAATATGTTTTACAACCATGTCACAACTCTTTATCTGCTTTAAGCATTTCATAAAAATTCTAAGATTCAGGATTAGGTGGTTCATCCATGTAATCCATATTGAATTTAGCACTAGTAGCTTCCGTGATCATTCTATGGTATGTGTTTGATGAATCTTCACAACAAGCAAATGATTCAATACCCTGATTTTGGTCAATGTTCAGAGTCATTGTACTTTTCCCATGATAAATCCAGACAAAATAATTTGACACAAATCCATATTTTGCCAAATGGTATCTTATATTATTTGCATCACGAAAAGGGATATTCTTATGCTTGTGATGATTACATGGATACTTAATTTTTTATCCATCCATCCATCTCGATTGACTACATGCAAATTTGATGAAAGTTTCAAGCCCACTCTAAAAATCTTTATTCAAATTTCCATTCATTAACCATCTATACATCCAATGATGATTTGAACTCATTTTTCCCTGTTTTATTTACAAAAAAAGTAATGCTCAATCATTATTTTTATTTAAACATTCTATTACTTCAAAATACTAATAATTTAATAAATTTACTTACAAATTAATATTTAAAATTAAATATCATGAATATCGAGGCAATGTGTTAGTAGAATCTACATGAATAGATAAAGTGATTTTTAGCATAATAAAGATTAATAGATATAATGGTAATACTAGATAATGGCAGCAAAATATGATAATGCACAAGAAAGGAAAGTAAAAAAATTGGCTTTTAAAGTTTGAAGGGGGAGAGGGAGAGAGAGAGAGAGAGAGAGGGTGGGGAGAGAGAGAGAGGGGCAGAGAAACAGAGAGACGGAGAGAGATTGAGAGAGGGGCAGAGAAATGGAGAGACGAGGAGAGAGAAAGAGTGAGAGAAAGGGGAGAGGGTGAAAAAGAAATGGCAAAAGGGAGAGAGAGAGAGAGAGGGGAGAGAGGGAGATAGAGGGAGAGAGAACAAGCAAGAAAGGAGAGTCAGAATCAAAATAACAAGAGAGAGAGTGACACAAAAAGAAAAAGTGGAAGATAGAGACATAGAAAGAATTAGAAAGGGAGAGAGAGACACATAGAGAATGCAGTTCTAGAATGAGGAATTACATAAAATAAAATAAAAAATTTCCGGAAAAAACCTATCAAATATTACATCTTTTGTTATACATAAGTTCATATATGAGCTTGAGGCCCTAGAGCTAGGATTAGTTAATAGTATGACCCTTATTTGTATTATACCATATATAAGCCTTACCAACAAACATTCTCATGTAATGTGCTTAAATATTATTCTATTTTTTGTCATTTAATTTCAAGTTAGTGCAAAAAATTAGTATTATCACATATATAATTATATGTTAGTATACATATAGTAAATGTAGTTATCAAAAGTTACATATAGTAAACATATAGTTATATATAGATATATGCATACAAGTAGTTATAAGTAGATATACTTAAATGTATACAAAGTTATAAATAATTATATAAATTTACATATATGTATACATAATTAAAAATAAAGTTATATTTATTTATATAGAGTTTTTTATAGGTATACTAATATTTATATATAATTATACACATATAGTTAAACATTATGGTGTATGATTTTATACAAATAATTATAAATATAGTTACATGTGGTTATACATATAGCTACACGTATAGTTAAACTTATATTTATACTTGTATGTATATATATTTTATGATATAATTTCATATATTTATACATATAGTTATGTATAGTTATGGATATACTAAAATAAATTTTTTATACTAATATATAAAAATGTATATTAAATATATTTTGTTAATTATATATTTAAATATATAAAAATTTGTTAATAGTAAAATAGAATTATTTATAGTTATATGTTGTTATACATATAATATAGTTATAAAAAATTATATATCATTAAACATTTAGTCATATATATATATATATATATATATATATTACACGAGTAGTTATATTTAGTTATACAAAATATATACAAAGTTATA
>JAREIK010009202.1:0-27713 GCA_029783825.1 Sapria himalayana | reverse complement strand
ATTCTCATTTTTCTCCTTATTCACCTTATTCTCCATTTTCTCATAATTCTCCTAATTCTACTTAATATCCTTATTCTCATTTATTCTTTTTCTCCTTCTCCTTTTTCTCATTTTTCACATTTTCTCCTTATTCTACTAATTCTCTTTTTTCTCATTTTTCTGTTTTTCTGCTTATTCTCCTTATTCTCCTTTTTCTCCTTATTTTCATTATTATCCTTATTCTTCTTTTTCTCTTTTTTCTACTTCTTTTTTTCTCTTATTCTCCTTATTCTTTTTTCTTCCTTATTCTCTTTTTTCTCATTATTCTCCTTATTCTCCTTGTTCCTTGTTCTCCTTTTTTATTTATTCTCCTTATTATCTTTTTTCTCATTTTTCTCCTTATTCTCTTTTTTTCTTATTCTTTTTTCTCCTTATTCTCCTTTTGCTCATTTTTCTACTTATACTCCATTTCTCATTTTTCTCATTTTTCTCATTTTTCTCATTTTTATATTTTTTCCTTATTCTCCTTATTATTCTTATTCTCCTTATTTATTATTCTCCTTATTCTCCTTTTCTCATTATTCTCTTTTTTCTCCTTTTTCTCATTATTCTCCTCATTCTTTTTTTTATGATTTTTCTCGTTTTTCTCTTTTTTTTCCTTTTTCTCCTTATTCTCCTTATTCTCCTTATTCTCCTTATTTCTTATTCTCCTTATTCTCCTTATACTCCTTATTCTCCTTTTCATATTAGTGTCAACTGGTAATGCATTAACTATTACTTTCCATGATATCGAGCACATTTTATGTGGAATTCCTGCCTTCCAGACCCATTTAGATATGGGCTGCATAGGTTTTTTTTTTCTAATCAATTCCTTAACTGATTTTAATGTGAAATTTCCTTGTGGTGTGAGGGTCCATTTCCAACCATTCAATTTTAGTATTAAATGTTATTCAACAATCTTTTTTTCGTTTTACCAGTGCTGTCCAGTTATTTATATCTTCTTAAGCTGCTGCTTGCTTTGTTCTAAGTAATTTGCCCTCATGTATTTTGCCAAAAGGCTATCATTTTCAATCAGCCTCCACCAGACTTTGCAGTTCCAAGCAGTGGACATGTCCTGTAAAGTAATTATACCTAGACCTGCTTCTGCTTTTGGATAGCAAATTTCTTTCTATTTTCTCCAGTGAATTTTTCGTTTCCCATCTTTTTTCCCCATAAATAATTTGCCATTTATGCTTCTAATTTATTTATGAATTTTTTCGGAGGGTGTATCACAAATAAAATATGTACCAGTGTACTTTGTAACACGTGCGAAATTATTGTGATCCGTCCTCCGAAACTTAATAATTCTTCTTTCCAACCCACTATTTTCTACCTTAGTTTATCTTGAAGCGGAGTTAAATATTTCTCTCTACGTCTACCTTCATAAATTGGGCAGCCTAAGTAAATTAATGCTCCCTTATTTTGTGAAAAGCCATTTATACTTTTGATTTTATTTATCAATTTTTCTGTAGCCTCTTTAGCCAGCATAAACTGCATTTTTTTTATTTACTACCTATCCTGTTTCTAATTCAAGTAACTGTATTAACTCCATTAGATTCATAATTGATTTTTTACTTGTGTTTGTGAAGATTATAAGATCATCAGCATAAGCTAGGCAGCCTATTCTCGGAGTATTTTTTGGTTGCCAAAAGGATAAAATTTTCCCTTCAGACATTCTTTTCTTTAAATTGAGAATAAGCAATTCCAAGTATATATCAAATAGTAAGGGGGAAAGCGGATCCCCCTGTCTTAGACTTCTTTTTGGTTTAAATTCTTCCCCTATATTTCCATTTATAATAATTCTAACCCAAACACTTGATATACATCTATATATTAAATCAATACATAATTCAGAAAAACCGTATTTTCTCAAAACATAACAAAGTGTGTCCCATTCCATCCTATCAAATGCTTTGGACAAATCCAGTTTGATTACTAATTATTACCTCTAGTTTTAGTTGAAATTTCTTTCATCATTTCTGATGCTAGCCTTATGTTTTCAATCATCAGTCTGTTTTTGATAAATCCTGTTTGCTCTCGTGATATTAATAATGGCAAAAATATCACTTAGTCTATTTTGAATGATTTTAGCTAAGATTTTATAAATCGCATTGCATAAAATTTTTGGTCTGAAGTCCTCACATATCTGTGGAGCTTCTTTCTTGGGAATTAAAACTATAAATGAGTTTGCCCAGGCTTTAGGAATATCTGCCCCGGCGAAAAAACTATAAATGATCTTCTTAACAATGGGTCAGTTTAGCTGGAAAAAATAGTTATTCCAGCCATCTGGTCCCGCTGCACTATCTTTATCAAGATTAAAAACAACCATTTTTCTTCTTCTTCTGGGATCTTTTCCATCATTCGATTCGGTTCTTCTGTTATGGAAGTCCTGATCTCTTGTAGTAAAGTGCTTCCTTCATGAGGCATCTGTTCACACAAATGGACTTTAAAGAATTCCTCAAAAAGGGTTCCTAGTTGCTTTTCATCTTCTATCCATGTTCCTTCTTTATTTTTTAGACTTTTAATTATTTTTCTGGGTTTTTATTTTGCTCATATTATGAAAAAATTTAGTATTTCTATCACCATCTGCTAACCATTTAATTTTTGCTCTTTGTTTCAAGTATATCTCCTCCATGTGTAATTTTAAACTCAATTCAGCTTTAGCCTTATTTAAAACATGTCTGGTGACTTCTTCATTTTTATTATCATATTCATTTTCTAACTTTTCAACTTGTTCTTCTGCTTGTTTTATTTTTTTATTAATGTTACCAAAGACTTCCTTATTCCATGATTTTAAAAGTTTTTTTAGTCTATGTAGCTTGGTTATTAGAAACTGCATCGGTTTACCATGTGCTGGTTCCGTCCAAGACTCTTTAACCAGTTTTTCATATTCTTTATGGTTTCCCCACATATTTTGAAACTTGAAAGTTCCTGTGCCTCTCTTATTATTATGAATTGTTATGAGGAGTGAAGAGTGGTCTGAACAGGTTCTATTTAAATGTCTAAGCCCTGTAGACCCGTGTGAGGCTACCCACTTAGCATTACACATTACCCTATCCAGCCTTACCCAAATTGCTCCTCTTTTTCAATTATCTCCTTCTGTTCTACCAGCGCTTTCTAGTTACTCAAGGCCTTCTTCAGGTGCTGTTCTTAGTATCCTCTATATTTGGCTCTCATGTATTTAACCCAAAGACTATCACTCTCTTTTAATCTCCACCATCCTTTACAGTCCCAGGCAGTGGCCATATCCTGTAAATTCATTATGCCTAATCCTGCTTCCTCTTTTTGGTAGCAGATGTCTTCCCAATTTTTTAAGTGAATTTTATTTCTCCCTTCTTTTTTCCCCCATAAGAAATTATCCATTTCTGCTTCTAATTTTTTAGTAAATTTCTTCGGAGGATGAATGACTGATAGAATATGTACCAGGGTGCTTTGTAGTACATGGGAGATAAGTGTAATCCTCCCCCCAAATCCCAGTAAGTCTTCTTTCCAGCCTGCAATTTTCTTTCACATTTTCTCCTGCAAAGGTGCTAGATATTCTTCCCTCAGTCTTCCCTCATATATAGGGCAGCCTAGGTATAATAAGGCACCTTTCTTGTGAGTGAAACCTATGATACTTTTAACCTTATTTATCACTTTCCCTTCAGTTTTATTTGCTAACATAAACTGACACTTCTTTTTATTAACTACTTGCCATGTTTCTATTTCAAAGGTATGTAGGAGATTCATGAGATTTCTCAGAGAACTCCTGTTTGCATTCATGAAAATTATTAGATTATCCGCATATGCTAGACAACCTATTCTTGGGGTGTTTTTAGGTTACCTGAATGGGATGATTTTTCCTTTTGACATACTTTTATTTAAATTAATGATTAGTAGCTCTAAGTAAACATCAAAAAGTAAGGGAGACAATGGGTCCCCTTGCCTTAAGCTTCTTTTAGGCTTAAATTCCCCCCTTTCTTCCCATTTACGATGACTTTAACCCATACACTAGAGACACATCTGTATATTAAATCAATGCTTAATTCAGAGAAACCGAAATTCCTCAACGTAAAGCAGAGTGTATCCCATTCTACTCTGTCAAATGCTTTGGATAAATCCAACTTGACTACTAAATTATTCCATCTTGTTTTTAATGCTATCTCCCTCATCATTTCCGACGCTAGTCTTATATTTTCTATCATTTGCCTATTTTTAACAAATCCTGATTGTTCCTGGGATATAATAAATGGTAAGATATTACTTAGTCTATTTTGTAATATTTTCGATAGTATCTTATAAATGGTGTTACATAAGCTAATTGGTCTAAAATCCTCACATTTTTGTGGGGAATCCTTTTTTGGTATTAGCACGATGAATGAGGATGCCCATGCCTTAGGAATCTCTGCTCCTACAAAAAAACTTGCGATTGCCGAAACTAGATCATCTTTAATTATTTGCCAGTTTGATTGGAAAAAATAATTATTCCATCCATCTGGCCCTGCAGCGCTATCCTTATTCATGTTAATACTACATTTAAAACCTCTTCCTCCTTAGGAATCCCCTCTATCATTTGATTTTGTTCATTAGTGATAATTTTCCTAATTCCTTTCATTAATGTGGTCCCTTCATGAGAAGCCTGACCACATAATTGTTTTATAAAAAATTCCTCAAAGAGAATTCTATATGCTTTTCTTCTTCTATCCAAATTCCTTCATCATTTTTTTACCCTTTATTTTATTTTTTTGGCCTTTTATTCTGCTAATAGTAGGTAAAAAATTTCGTGTTTCTGTCTCCTTCTTTTAACCATTTAATTTTTGCGCGCTACTTCCAATATATTCCTTCATATGCAATTTAAGTCTCAAACTGCCTTTTGCCTTACTTTGTTCTTTCCTAATTTCCTCATTATTTGTATTCATATCAAATTCTAACTTTGCCCCTTCCTCTTCCTCTAGCTTTATTTTGTTATTTAAATTCTCAAAAACTTCTTTGTTCCATATTTTTAAGCACTTTTTTAATATATGCAACTTAGCCATTAATGTTTGCATGGGCTTACCCGTCACAGGCTCTGAGCATGACTCTTTGACCAAGCTTTCAAATCCAATGTGTTTCGACCACATATTTTGAAAGTTGAAAGTGCTCGGAGCTCTTTGATTCTTGTGTACTATAATGAGCAGAGGGCTATGTTCAGAACAGGTTCTATTTAAATGGCTTAGCCCTGTAGCCCCGTATAAGTCTACCCACTTTGCATTACAAAGGACTCTGTCCAATCTAGCCCAAATCGCTCCTCTTTTCCGCCAATTATTTGCACCATGTAAATCTTGATCCTGTAAAATCTACTTCTATTAAATTAACGCTAGTAATTGTGTCATTAAATTGTATCATTGCTACTATATCTGGAGTTCTTCCTCCTCTTTTTTTGTGTGTGCTTCTTATAACATTAAAGTCTCCCCCTATAATCCATGGAGTATTACGAGATGCGATTTCGTGCATCTCCTCCCATAATGCTAGTCTGGATTTTTTATCATTTTTCGCGTACACTACCGATATTATTTCTTATGCATTCCCATTTATTTTGAAATGAACTACCTGTTCTATGTCTTTTAGAATAACAATATCCATGTAATCATGCCACATGATCCATAGTTTACTATTCAAATTAGCAAACATGTTATTAAACCCTAGGATTTCACTGTATTTCCTTAGTTGATCTAGCTGGACCATGGGTTCTGCTATGACAACTATAGGGATTTTGTATATTTTATTAATTTTTTTCAGCCTATTAGTCGAGGGGTTATTAGCTACCCCTCTAATATTCTAGTAAAGACATCTATCAATTAAATCCTAATTTTGTTTGCAATCTAGTTGTGCATTTGCTTTCATATGTTTTGTTCAAATATTTCTTCATATTTCTCGGTGTCTTAACTATGTTAGGAAATGTGTGCGATATTTCATTATATTTTACCTGCTACCCTAGCTTCATAGCCATATTTTTCATGGCCTCCATGGCTTGCTCCCTAGTGAGCTTGCCCCAATCCTCCTCATAGATTGCTAGATTATCCTTTACCTTCTCCATGGAGCTTCACGGCTTTCTTCATCTATACCTAAAGGAGGACAACTGAATATATCTGAATCTTCTAGGTAATCAAGAAGATCATCTTCTTGCCAATTATAATCCTCTATTCTTTCTTTTAAAACTCTCATGGTTTTAGCTTTTTCCCCGTCACCCTTTTGCTTCTCACCTCTTCCCATCCTTCATTGTTTTCCACCTCTTCCTCACCTTCAAAGCTCATTTCTATTTCTTGTATATTTGCTAAATTGCTATTCAAGCTTCCTAGCTTCACTTGTTGGAAGTTCACCCTCTCTCTCCTACTTTCCCCTCCCTCCTCACCTAAGCCATTGTCTTCCTTCCCTGCTGACCTCTCTCTTGCTCCTTGCAGAGCCCTCTCCTCCTTCCTTATCCATCTTTCCACCTTCCTTCCTCTTCCTTCCAGTCTCTGCCCTTTACCTATGTCCTCCATCCCAGCCCTACATTCTTCAATGCCGTGCCCTATCCTTTTACATTTTAGGTAGTATGCAGGCATGTATTCGGGTATGGCAGTTTGCCAAAACCCATCCTCCTGCTCATCT
Organism: Sapria himalayana; assembly: GCA_029783825.1. Taxonomy (NCBI): domain Eukaryota; kingdom Viridiplantae; phylum Streptophyta; class Magnoliopsida; order Malpighiales; family Rafflesiaceae; genus Sapria; species Sapria himalayana. The sequence goes on along the minus strand of JAREIK010009202.1, from coordinate 21,086 downwards.
TCTCCACTAGATATCCATATCTGTTTCGGAGGCTGTTTAATAAGGTTGCATTCTACACATACACGGGCAATACTTGGCCTTGTCATGGCCACAGTTGCTTCATCTCGAAGCATAGGCTTCCCCAAGCAAGAAGTGATAGAGTGAAGAGCAAGGGGGTTGAATAAATGTAATGGAAGATTCGGCAAGGAAAACCATACCGGGGCTAGAGGCACCTCTTCGAGTGGGCTGAAGTTTTTCGTCCACCTCAGTACGCGCATGGGGTAGCCATCCACTTGCCATGATGCTCGGTGCCATGATCGATAAAAATCAAGCTATGAAGAACACTGTAGAAAGACGTGCTTAGCATCGTAATCAGCAAACTTAACCCTTCCCGTGAGCTTTAGCGAGGAGAGGAAGTGTTGTATGGCATTAGCGTTCGGTCTTCCATGAGAAAATTTCCCTATGAGTATCTGTTCAAATGGTTCCAGGAACTTCACCATTTCGTGCCTTGAGAAGTTAACAACGGACTCCCGTTTTTGTTCCAGAAACACCGTGAGAGAGGCGCGGTCCCTTTTACTATGGCAGCAAATGACTTATTATTTATTAATAAGTCCTTCTCCTCCATTTGTAGCTTGAAAGGGCTTGAGAATGAGCAAGATTGGCGATTTTCTCTCTCTAGAAAATGAGATTTTCTCTCTCTAGAAGTTGAGAGCGTTTTTTGAAAAAAATACAAAAATTGATTCTCCCTTTTCTCCTTTTTCTATTTATTCTCCTTATTCTCCTTATTCTCATTTTCTCCCTATTCTCATTTATCTGATTTTTCATCTTTTTCTCCTTATTCTCATTATTCTCATATTTGTCCTTTTTCTCCTTATTTTCCTTATTCTCCTATTTCTCCTTATTGTTCTTATTCTCTTTTTTCTGCTTATTCTCTTTTCTCCTTATTCTCCTTATTCTCCTTTTTCTCCTTATTCACCTTATTCAGCATTTTCTCTTTTTTCTCTTTTTCTCCTTTTCTCCTTTTTCTCCTTATTCACCTTATTCAGCATTTTCTCTTTTTCTCATTTTTCTCTCATTTCTCCCTTTCTTATTTTTATCATTATTCTCCTTATTCTCCTTATTCTCTTATTCTCCTTATTCTACTTATTCTCCTTATTCTCCTTTTTCTAATTATTCTCCTTATTCTCATTATTCTAATTTTTCTCATTTTTCTCCTTTTTCTCATTTTTCTCCTTTTTCTCATTTTTCTCATTTTTCTCATTTTTCTCCTTATTCTCCTTATTCTCTTTTTCTTATTTTTCTCCTTATTCTCCTTATTCTCCTTATTCTCCTTTTTCTCATTATTCTCTTTTTATCCTTATTCTCCATATTCTTCTTTTTCTCTTTTTTCTCCTTATTCTCCTTATTTCTTTTTTCTCCTTATTCTCCTTATTCTTCATATTCTCCTTATTCTCATTATTCTCCTTATTCTCTTTATTCTCCTTATTCTCATTTTTCTCTTTATTCTCATTTTTCTCTTTTTTCTCCTTATTCTCCTTATTCTCGTTTTTCTCCTTATTCTCCATATTCTCCTTATTCTCCTTATTCTCATTTTTCTCCTTATTCTCCTTATTCTCCTTATTCTCTTTATTCTCCTTATTCTCCTAATTTTCTTTTTTCTCCTTTTTCTCATTTTTCTCCATATTCTCCTTATTCTCCTTTTTCTCATTATTCTCAATTTTCTTCATTTTATCATTATTATCCTTTTTCTCCTTATTCTCCTTATTCTCCTTATTCTCCGTATTCTTCTTATTTTACTTATTCTCTTGTTTCTCCTGTTTCTCCTTATTCTACTTATTATCCTTATTCTCCTTATTCTCTTTTTTCTCATTTTCTCATTTTTCTCCTTATTCTCCTTTTTTCCTTATTCTCCTTATTCTCAATTTTCTCCATTTTCTCATTTTTCTCCTTTTTCTCCTTATTCTACTTATTCTCCATTTTCTCCTTTTCTCATTTTTCTCCTTATTCTCGTTATTCTCCTTATTCTTTTTTTTTTTAGAAAATTTGTTTTATTATAATCAAAGCCCTCTCTTTTGGCGGAGGAATACCATTTTTACAAACTATACTCTACCCTTTCCCCTTTTACATCCATCCTTTAATCTACAAACAAAATAAAACACAATCAAAATAAGCTTTCAATAATGCATTTTTGGTATTTGCTCTTTATTAAATTTGCTAAAGATTACTGTTTGCGTGGAGTTATTCCAGTGGTTGTATCATCCTGTCTTCTATTCTGGATGTAGCCATTCGTGTCATGTATGCTTAAAGAGTAAACTTTTAAGCTTCAATTTGAGACTGGGAGGATATCTTTTCAAATCTTGTATGATGTCCATCTTTGCAGCTTTAATTCACTATCCCAAGAAAGCTCTAAAAGACGGCTATAATACATACGTATTCAGGGCATACAGACCCTTTTTACAAACTCAACAGAGAGCTTCAACTATTCTAAACTTTAGGTATTTCCAGACTTTAAATCTGCCAAAAAAGAGAAATATACAGTTCCCAAGTTATTTCTTACCCTCTTGAATAAAGCATTTTGATCGCATGAGTGTCTGATTTCATTCTCTTTTTTTCCAGCTTCCATACTCTACCAGCCTTTCCTTATTATGTTCTCCTTTATAAGATTAACATACACATACAAAACCTATCAAACATCAAACACGCACAAAACAAACAAATAGAAGTATAAACATCCAGCAGCCATCTTTTTATCAGCTCTTCTTCCACCTTGCGTCTGTCTAACAAAGAAAAACAAAGAAAAAACCAGAAAAACATAGTCCTATTTGCACAATCCACTTATGCACATTCCTTCTTCCATGTCCATTACTGCTGTTGCTTTTTTCATGCTATACCTGGATCTGTTAGACTGCAAAACACACGCTAGTACAATACTTATAACCGCACATATCTAAACCCTTTAATCCATCCCACATGACCTGGGTGGATATCCGGGTTAAGGCTATGCTTTAATTGTTCGAATATATGGATATTCCATCTTATCCATTCTTATTATACCCTTGTATCTATCAGGGATCAAATCCTTTATATATTCACCATGTTTATTATTTTTCCCTTCTTTAGCCAGTTTATCAGCTAAAGCATTTGCTTCCATGTATATATGTTTGATAAAAGTGTTTAACGATAATGCTAGATGGCCGAACTCTTCTAATTCATCTTCGTATTTCCATAAAGTCTTTTTTTTATTTATCATATCTACCACAGTTTGAGTCCGACTGAATGTCTATATTTCTTAGTCCTCTAGAGAGACACGCCCTCAAACCATCTCTTAATGCTAAGATTTCTGCATGAAGTGCAGAAGAGGTTTTGTAACTCCTTGAAAAGGCTAAAATGAGGTGACCTCTAAAATTTCTAATCACGTCTCCTCCTACTAAGCCTATATTTCTATCAAAACTACCATCGGTATTTAAGGAGAGCCTATCTAATGGTGGGTTTTCCCACTTAACTCCTATACTTTATTGTGATCTTTTCATAGTAACCGTAAGATTCCAAAAATTTTAAATATCATTATTTAGAAAATTAGTCTGGACTGTTATCAGGCAAGCTTCTGAAGTACTTATTAATTCTCTCTTTATAGCTTTCCAGATGTCTTCCACCGACATTCTCTTACCTTCATATCTACTGTTATTCCTGGCCTTCCATATACACAAAATAGCAATATGAGGTATATTATTTTTAACCCATTTTTGTAATGAGTTTCTCATGTACGCTATATACCATTTTTGAAGTCTATTTCTAAGAGGGATGCATTCGTGCTTTATACCCATTTCTAATTCTAATTTTTTCCAAATTTCTAAAGCTATCTTTCCTTGTGAAAATAAATGATCTATCGATTCAATTTCCTGAAAACAGCATTCACACCTAGAGGGAAGTTGAATACATTTCTTTTTTATATTCACATCTATTGGAATAATATTAGAGAGAACTTTCCATGTGTTAGTTTTAATTTTTTGAGAGATATCATTATTCAAGGTCCACTTAATTAGTGAAAGCTCTTCCTCTCTATTTCTCACTTTATCTTTGATGGTTTTGATAGAGAATTTTCCATCTACACTCAATGTCCATTTCCAGCCACTTTTAGTGAGCTTAGAATATTTTTCTACTATCTCCCTTTGTTTAAGCATTTGCATCCACACTTGTGAAGCTCTACTCTTTTTTATTTCTTTGTTCGTATCCCCATCTTTGCAATATTTGGCCCTTATAAATTCTGCCCATAAACTATTATTTTCTTTAAGCCTCCACCATCTTTTACAAGCCCAAGCTTTGGCAAGATCATTCAAATCTATAAAACCCAGCCCTGCTTCATGTTTTGGAAAACAGTGTTCTTTCCATTTTTTCTAGTGAAGCTTACTTTTACCTTTATATGTCCCCCACATAAAACAAGCCATTTCTTTTTCAATTCTTTTTTATCAAGGGCTGGTAATTGAGTGAACATTAGGTTTTGCATGACTACGCTTTGAAGTACATGTGTGATTAAGGTTATCCTGCCGCTCATAGATAGCATTTCAAACTTCCATCCTGCAATTCTATTTTTGATCTTTTCGAGTAAGAATTCAAAGTATTCTGACTTAACTTTTCCTACATATAAAGGGCAACCCAGATATTGAATTGCTCCTTTTTTCTGTGAGAAACCTGTTATATTCTGTCCTAATCTCATAGGAGCTTTTTTAGATATCATAAAATGACACTTTTTGCTGTTTATTTTTTGACCCGTTTCTTCCTCCATTACTCTCAACAAATTCATCAGGTTTTGAAGGGATATAGCACTACCATTAGTGGAGATTACTACATCATCTGCATATGCAAGACAACTCACCATGGAAGTACCTTTTGGTTGGCTGAAGGCGCCTATTTCACCTGTGCCAATTTTGTCTTTGAGATTGACAATAAATAGCTCTAATAAATATTAAAGAGTGAGGGAGAAAGAGGGTCACATTGTCTTAGTACTCTAAGCGGCTTAATATCTCTTCCTAGCTCCCTGTTTACTAGAATTTTAATCCATGAGCTTGATATACATCTGATTATTAAGTCTATCCAAGTCTCCGAGAAACCCATCTTTCTCATGGTGAAACAAAGGATATTCCATTCTACTTTATCGAAAGCTTTAGATAAGTCTAAATTTATGTCCTCTAACTTTTTTGCCTATAACTTTAATCATTTCATTAGCTAAGCAAATATTTTCCTTATTAAGCCTATTTTTCATGAAGCCTGATTACTCTTTCGAAATAATTTTAGGAAGGACAGAAGTTAATCTGTTTTGCAATAATTTAGACAGAATCTTATGTATAGAATTACATAGACTTATAGGTCTGAAATCATCTACCTTTTGTGGATTGTATGTCTTGGGAATTAGCACCATATATGTGCTACTCCATTTCTTGCTTATTTCCGCTCCATTAAAAATCCATTTAATAGCATTGAGAAGATCAGATTTTATGGTAATCCAGCATTTTTGGTAGAACTCATTGTTCCATCCGTCTGGACCCGGGGCACTATTTCTGCTCTAAGGTAATTAACAATGGATTGTGATACGAGCATGTTCTACTTAAATGTCTCACAGCCGTAGTTCCATAACTTTCTAACCATTTCACATTGTATAAAACTCTCTCTAGTCTTGCCCATATAGTGCCTTTATTTTTCCTGTTATTGCACCAGGTATATTGTGAGCCTAAAAAGTTAGGTTCCATCAAACTGGCCTTTGATATAGCCTCATTAAAGTGTGAAATGGCACTAGTGCTAGGGGAATTACCTCCTTTTTTCTCCATGGCCTTTCTTATTATGTTAAAATCACCTCCTATTATCCATGGTTTATTCAAACTTGATATTTTAGCCATACTATTCCAAAGCTCGTTTGTACCTTCTTTAGTAAATTTAGCATAGACTACCGAAATTACTTTATCTCGGGCATTATCTAGACTAAAATTTATTATTTTATCCGTCTCATCCAATATATTTATATTAAATTTATTTTTTCAAAATACACAAATTTTACTATTATTATTATTAGAAAATACATTCTCAAAGCCCAGGACTCCTTTGTAGTGATCTATTTGAACATTATTCACCATAGGTTCAGCAAGCATTATAAGAGAAGAAATATATAATTTTATCATTTTTTTAATTCTTTTTATTGTGGAAGGGTTTGCAATACCCCTAACATTCCAGTAAAAGAATTTAAAATTATGGTTAGTTTTAATCTAAGATCTAGTGATGCACTTTGAATCATATGTTCTATTTAGGTGTTTTTTTCCTGTTCCTTTACTTTTTTATAGCACTAGTATTTTCTATTTTGTCTTCTTTCTACGCCCTTCCTAGTTGTATGGCCATAATTTTTATTTCTTCCAAGGCCCATTCACTGTTGCCCATTTTATCCTTAAATCTATGTATATCGATATCATCCTTTGTGGATTTTATGCATTCATTTTCTTCCTCTCCCTTGTTTAAGTTTATATTACTTCGCACCTCTATTTCCTCATCCGAGCTATTAACTTCTTCCACTGCCCATTTCCTACTCTCCTCCCTTCTAATTCTGTTATCAAACCTGCTGCCCAGAAACCTTTTGTTTATTTCTTCAATTTTCATAATTAAATCATGTTTTTATTTTTATCCTCTCCCTCTACCTATTCCTTCTCTTCTATCCTAGGAGGGACATCTTCGGTTAGTTCCAGGCTAGTTCCTTCATCGTTTAATTTCTGCTCAAGAGCCATGAGGTTTTTAATTCTGTATTACACTATTTCCTTCCCCTTCCATGTAAAGTCTGAGTACTGCCTATCTTCTTCATGTTTTTGTTGACAATACAGCGATTACAACCATGTCCAAGCTTCTTACAGTATGTGCAATAGTGAGGGAGGAACTCTGGAATTATATCTTGCCAGAAACCATCTCCATTCTTAGAGCCTATCCATATTCGCTGAGGTATATGATTCAACAAGTTGATTTCTATGCACCGGCGAGCAATACTCGGGCGAGAGAGAGTAGAGTGGCACCATCAAGAAGAAGAGGGGTGCCGACTACTTGTTTAATGTGATAGAGAGCAAATTTATCAAACAAGAGAATGGGGAGCATGGGAAGGAGGAACCATATCGGGGCCAATGGGGATTCCTGGTTGGTTGAAAATCGGGTGTCCACGTGAAAGCTAGCAAGGGGTAGCCCATGATATACACTACTCCTTTCAACCAGATTCTATGGAAGTTCTCTTCTGTAAAGAGCTGCACGAGTATGTGCTTCGTATCAAGGATTCCTATTTTTATCAGGACTTTGAGCTTCTACGAAGCATAGAATGCCATTATATCTTAAACGCTAGGAAGCCTGTGTGAGAATTTTCCCACCAGTGTATATTTGTGAGGTTCAGTGAGGGAAGCCATGTCTGTTGGGGAAAACTCTATCGAGGGTTCCCCGTTTTTTTTCCAGAAAAATTCCGAAGAAGATGATGAATGAAGCGTGGTAATTATTAAATGTTGAGAAAATGATTTCCCATTCATTAAGAAATCCGCTTGCTCCATTTTTGCTTGATAATAGCTACTGCTTCACTGAAAATTATTGTTTCTCTCTCTAAAAATTGTCTCTCTCTAGAGCTTGAGAGAGCAATTCAAAGAGAAAGCCTATTCTTATTTTTCTTATTCTTCTTTATTCTCTTTATTCTCCTTATTCTCCTTATTCTCCTTATTCTCCTTATTCTCCTTATTCTACTAATTCTCCTTATTCTACTAATTCTCCTTATTCTCATTATTCTCCTTATTCTCCTTTATCTCCCTTTTCTCTTTTTTCTCCTTTTTCTCCTTTTTCTCCTTTTTATAATTTTTCTCATTTTTCTTTTTTTTCTCCTTATTCTTCTTTTTCTCTTTTTTCTCCTTATTCTTCTTTTTCTCATTTTTCTCCTTATTCTCCTTTTTCTCATTTTCCTCATTTTTCTCCATTTTCTCATTTTCTCCTTTTTCTCCTTTTTCTCCTTATTCTCCTAATTCTTCTTTTTCTCATTTTTCTCTTTTTTCTTATTTTTCTCTTTTTTCTCCCTTTTCTCATTTTTCTCCTTATTCTCCTTATTCTGTTTTCTCATTTTTCTCCTTATTCTCCTTTTTCTCCGTATTCACCTTTTTCTCTTTATTCTCATTATTCTCCTAATTCTCCTTATTCTCCTCAATCTCATTATTCTCCTTTTTATCCTTATTCCCATTATTCTCCTTTTTATTCTTATTCTCTTTTTTCTCATTTTCTCCTAATTCTCCTTATTCTCATTTTTCTTCTTTTTCTCCTTATTCTCCTTATTATCTTTTTTCTCTTTATTCTCCTTATTCTCGTTTTTCTCCTTATTTTCCTTATTCTCCTTTTTCTCCTTATTCTCCTTATTATCCTTATTCTCTTTTTTCTCCTTATTCTCCTTTTTCTCCTTTTTCTCCCGATTCTCTTTTTTCTACTTTTTCTCCTAATTCACTTTTTTCTTCTTATTCTCCTTATTCACCTTTTTCTCCTTATACTCATTTTTGTCCTAATTCTACTTTTTTACTTTTTTTCATTTTTCTCCTTATTCTCTTTTTTTCTACTTATTCTCCTTATTCTCTTTTTTTCTAATTCTTCTCATTTTTTTCCTTATTCACCTTTTTATTCTTATTCTTATTATTATCATAATTCTCCTTATTCTCCTTATTCCCATTATTCTCCTTTTTATTCTTATTTTCATTATTCTCCTTATTTTCTTTTTTTCTCATTTTTCTCTTTATTCTCCTTATTCTCTTTTTTCCCTTTATTCTCCTTATTCTCCTTATTCTCTTTGTTCTCTTTTTTTCTCCTTATTCTCCTTTTTCTCCTTTTTCTCCTTATTCTCCTTATTCTCCTTATTCTCATTATTCTCCTTATTCTCTTTTTTATCTTTATTCTTCTTATTCTCCTTAGTCTCCTTATTCTCATTATTCTCCTTATTAGACTTTTTCTACTTATTCTCTTTATTCTCCTTATTCTCATTTTTCTCCTTATTCTCCTTTTTCTTCATTTTCTCCTTATTCTCCTTTTTCTCATTTTCTCCTTATTCTCATTTTTCTCCTTTTTCTCCTTATACTCCTTATAATTATTTTCTCATTTTTCCCCTTTTTCTCCATATTCTACTTTTTCTCCCTATTCTCCCTATTCTCTTTATTATCCTTATTCACCCTTTTCTCCTTATTCTCCTTATTCTCCATAATCTCCTTTTTTCTCTTTTTTTCTCCTTTTTCTCCTTATTCTACTTTTTCTCCCTATTCTCCATATTCTCTTTATTCACCCTTTTCTCCTTATTCTCCTTATTCTGCATATTCTCCTTTTTTTTCTTTTTTCTCCTTATTTTCCTTATTCTCCTTTTCTCCTTATTCTCCTTTTTCTCTTTATTCTCTTTATTCTCCTTTTTCTCCTTATTCTCCTTTTTCTCCTTATTCTCTTTTTTGTCCTTATTCTCTTTTTTATCCTTATTCTCCTTTTTTCTGCTTTTTTCTCATTTTTCTCCTTTTTCTCATTTTTCTCTTTATTCTCCTGTTTCTCCTTATTCTCCTTGTTCTCATTATTCTCTTTGTTCTCATTGTTCTCCTTATTATCTTTTTTCTACTTTTTCTGCTTATTCTTCTTATTCTCCTTTTACTACTTATTCTCCTTATTCTCTTTTTTGTCCTTATTCTCCTTATTCTCCTTATTCTCTTTATTCTCATTTTTCTCTTTTTTCTCCTTATTCTCTTTTTTGTCCTTATTCTCCTTATTCTCTTTTTGTCCTTAATCTCCTTATTCTCCTTATTCTCATTATTCTCCTTAATCTCCTTATTCTCCTTATTCTCTTTATTCTCCTTATTCTCCTTAATCTCCTTATTCTCCTTATTCTCTTTATTCTCCTTATTCTCCTTATTCTCCTTTTTCTCCTTATTCTCCATATTTTCCTTTTTCTCCTTATTCTCCATATTTTCCTTTTTCTCCTTATTCTCCGTATTCTCATTTTTCTCCTTTTTCTCTTTTTTTCTCCTTATTCTCCTTATTCTCCTTATTTTCCTTATTTTCCTTATTCTCCTTATTCTCCTTATTCTCCTTATTCTCCTTATTCTCCTTATTCTCCTTAATCTCCTTATTCTCATTATTCTCTTTTTTCTCCTTTTTTTTATAAAGTTTGTTTTATTATTAATAACACTCTCTTTTGGCGGAAGAATACCATTTTTACATCCTACATCTAACCGTAGCCCTCTTACACCCATCTTAACATTAAACATAGTAGCTAACATATTGGATTTTAAGAACATTATCAAATAAGCATTTTCATTTTATAAATTAAACTAGAATAGGCTGAAGGGTTTGCTCTAGTTTATCAAGCCTCTTAAGAAGCCTCTATTTTCGGCCCTTTTTTCGGCCCATCTTTCATTTGCTTTCATGTGTTGTTCGGCCATTTCCTATGCTCCCCATCTGTCCTCGTATCTTCACCGTGTCTGTTGATATTCACGTCATTCCCGAATATTTATAAATCTTCATCCTTCTTCATTTATACGCTCCAGTGCATTTATAAGTTTTATACGCTTCATTTGTTGTTCAGCCGTCTGTTGTTCGGCTGTGTCTGTTGATCACCGTCATCCTTTCGTTTATATGCTTTATTCTCTTCAAATTATAAAATAAGCATAGTAGTCATCCTTCTTCACCGTGTCTGTTGTTCGGCCGTCATCCTTCTTCATTTCTACCCTTTTCACGAGATGCTACAAGACCTAGTACTTTCTGCATAGCTCAACCAATAATAGTTGTATAACAGATAACTCAGCCAATAAACCAGATTATTGCATAGCTCTGTCTATATCACCTTTTAAACCAGATTATAACATATAAATAAATCACCTCCGAGCTCGTATAAACTGCATGAATGTTGATCACCCACAGGGCTAGGTGATCAGTCGAAAATCAACAGCAGTCCAGTAAGCCAGTGATAAACAACTTATGATTCTATGATCTTATCAAGAGCAATATATATATAAACTGCATTATTTAATCCACAAAGTTAACATCTTAATCCTGCAAATAAATAAATCCGAGGGACCATCAACAGTAAAAAATAACGTCATAGCTTAACTTCTTAATCCGCAATAATGAACAAATACATATCTATGCGTTTGCACAGCCTACCAACCAAGTATGGAGCTGCGCCCATGCTTTAGTACTCACTTACTTCTTTTTGATTATTTAATCAAAAGCAATATATATATAAACTGCATTATTAACCTATAGAACATCCACAAAGTTAACACTTTAGAAAAACAAAAAACACCATTGGCAGATTATTATTTTAACATCTTCATCCTGCTAAACATATGCACAACCTACCAACCATGATCCCATGCTGAATCTACAACTTCACATGGAGCTGTGCTGCTGAAAACTAAACACCAATGCATATCCAAGAATCTCATGCTTTAAAACTCGCCTACTTGCTTCTTTAAAATCAACAGTTCTAAATATATATCAAATAATAAAGGAGATAACGAGTCTCCTTGCCATAAGCTTCTTCTAGGCTTAAATTCTTCTCCTTTTGTCCCATTTACAATTACTTTAACTCATTCACTTGACACACATCTATATATCATATCAATGCATAACTCTGAGAAGCCAAATTTTCTCATAGTATAGCAGAGTATGTCCCATTATACCCTGTCGAATGCTTTCGATAAGTCTAACTTTACTACTAAATTCTCCCCTCTTGTTTTAACCGCTATGTCTTTTATCATTTCAGATGCTAATCTTATGTTTTCCGACATTAACCTATTTTTAACGAAGCCCGTTTGCTCCTGTGATATAATATATGGCATAATATCACTTAATCTATTTGGTAAAATTTTTGCTAAAATCTTATATATCGCATTACATAAACTTATAAGTCTGAAGTCCTCACATTTTTGAGGGGATTTGTTTTTTGATATCAAGACAATGAGAGAATTCGCCCATGTTTTAGGAATATCCGCCCCTGCAAAAAAACTATAAATAACAAGTACAAGATCTTTTTCAATAATTTCCCAGCATGCCTGGAAGAAATTACTATTCCATCCATCTGGTCCTGCTGCACTATCTTTGTCCAGGCTGAATACTGCATTTTTAATCTCATCCCTATCCGGGATTTTTTCCATCATTTGATTTTGCTCCTTAGAGATATTTAATTTAACTTCATTTATTAGTTTATCCCCTTTGTGTATGAGCTACCCGCATAGATGTTTTTTTTAAAAATCCTCAAATAATGCTCTTATTTTATTATCTTCTTCCACCCATTTTCCTTCATCATTTTTTATACCTTTTATTTTGTTATTGTTTATTTTTATCTTACTCATATTATGGAAAAATTTAGTATTCCTATCTCCTTCTTTCAGCCATTTAACTTTTGCTCGCTGTTTCCAGTATATTTCTTCCATGTATAGCTTAAGCCTCAATTTACCTTTTGCCTTACTAAGTTCACTTCTATCTTCTTCTTTGTTCGTAGTGTCATATATTATTTCTAACTTTGCCACTTCTTCCTTACTTGTTTTATTTGTAGGTTTATATTTCCAAAAACTTCTCTATTCCATGTTTTAATACATCTTTTTAACCTGAATAATTTAGCCGAAAAAGCCTGCATGGGCTTTCACGATGCTGGCTCTTCCCAAGATTCTCGAACCATTCTATCGAAATCCGTGTGTTTAACCCACATATTTTGAAATTTAAAATCGCATTTTATTGGGTGACTTTTATGAATTTTTATGAGCAATGGGCTATGATCCGAACATGTCCTGCTAAAATATCTTCGGCCCATAACTCCATGAGTCGCTGCCCATTTAGCATTAAACATGACCCTATCCAGTCTTGCTCAAATTGCTCCTCTTTTACGCCAGTTATTACAACAGGTGTAATTTGAGCCAATATACTCCACCTCCATTAAGTTGGCACTGGCGATACAATCGTTGAATTGTGACATCGCCAGTGCATTTGGGGTTTTTCCACCTTTCTTTTCTTGAGCATTTCTTATAACATTAAAATCTCCTCCTATAATCCATGGAATATTTTTTATAGCAATGTTCTGAATTTCTTTCCATAGATCTATTCTATCTTTTTTATCATTTTTTTGCATAAACCACTGATATTATTTCTTCTGTATTCGAGTTAGTTTTAAAATTAACTATTTGTTCTATATCTTTTAAGATAATAATGTCCATATAGTTATGCCACATAATCCAGAGTTTACTATTCAAGTTTGCATACGCATTTTTAAATCCTAATTTTCACTATATTTTATTATTTGATCTTTATCGACCATAGGTTCTGCTATAATTATTAAAGAAATTTTATCTATTTTTATTAATTGTTTCAATCTATTAATTGAAGGGGTATTTGCTACCCCTCTAATGTTCCAGTAAAGATACCTATCCATTAATTATTGATTTTGCTTGTAATTCCGTAGTGCATTTAGTCTCGTATGTCTTGTTCAAATATTTCTTCCTATTTCTTGATGTTTTAGTTGAGCTAGAAAATATATTCATTATTTCGTTATATTTTACCTGCTGCCCAAGATGCATAGCCATCCTCTTTATGGTTTCCATTGCTTGTTCTCTGTAGAGGTTATCCCAATCCTCCTCAAAAATATCCAAATCATCCTTTACCTTTTCCAGGGAGCTTTCCCCCTTAACTTCTTCTTCACTTAATGAAGGGCAACTGAAGACCTCCCCATCCGCATCTGGAAAATCCAGAAGGTCTTGATCCATCCAGCTGTAGTCCTCCAGCGTTTACTTTAATACTCGCCGAGCTTTAAGTTTTTTCCCTCTTTTTCTTCTAGTTTTCACCCTCTCCCACCCTTCTTCCATATCTTTCCACTCATCTCCTACATTAGTTTCCTCTATTTGTCTTATTTCTATGCTACCCTCTTTTTCAATCCTATTTCTCTTTTCCACTCTTACCCCCTCTCCTTCTCTTTCACTTGAAAAAACAACCATTGAACCCTCCCCAACTAGCTTTTCCATTTGCTATTTCGGTATGCTCTCCTCCCTCCTAACCCACGTTTCTTCCCACCTACCTCTAACCTCCTGCCTCCTCCCTATTTCTTTCTCCTGTTTTCCAACTCTGCATACATCTAAGTCGTGTCAAAGCCTTCTACAGCCAAGGCAGTATGAAGGTATTTTTTCTGGAATGGCTGTTTGCCAAAATCCTTCTTCTTCCTCTTCAATGCCTATCCATATTCTGTTAGGCGGCTGCTTGAGGAGATTTTACTCTACACATACTCGGGCAGCACCTATTCTTGTCATTGAGGTGGTAGCTTCATCTCGAAGCATGGGTTTACCCAAGCAACTCGAGATACCATGAAGGGCCTGTACATTATATAGAAACAATGGTAAATTGGGCAGAGAAAACCAAACCGGAGCAATGGGGGCTTTCTCGAGAGGGCTAATGCTTTTTGTCCACTTCAGTATTCTCATGGGGAAGCTTCGACATGCCAGAGACCAATCTGTCACAGTCGATAGTAGTCTTATACCAAGCAACAGTGTAAAAATATATTCCTCGAATCATAATCCGCGAACTTCACATTTCCTTTAAGCTTCAATGTAGAGATGAAGTTCTGAAGCTCGTTTATGCGAGGTCTGCCATGGGAAAATTTCTCAACAAGTGTATACTCGAACGGTTCCAGGAACCCATGCATCTGCTCCATGGAGAAAAAATTATGTGACTCCCATTTTTGCACCTGATGCTTCGTGAAAGAGGTGCGGTCCCTCTTGTTATCGAGGCAAAGGATTTATTATGTAATGAAAAATCTTTTTTATCCCTTTTTAGCTTGATAAGAGCTTGTTTCGGGCAAGAATGGAGATTTTCTCTCTCTAGGAAAAGGGATTTTCTCTCTCTAGAAGTTGAGAGCTCTTCTTCTTATTCTTTATCTATCTATCTTTTTTTCTCCTTATTCTTCTTTTTCTCCTTATTCTTCTTTTTCTCCTTATTCTCCTTTCTCTCCTTATTATCCTTATTATCCTTATTATCCTATTTGTCCTTATTCTCCTTATTATCCTTTTTGTCCTTATTTTCCTTTCTCCTCATTCTCCTTATTCTCCTTATTCTCCTTATTCTCCTTATTCTCCTTATTCTCCTTATTATCCTTGTTCTCCTTGTTCTCCTTGTTCTCATTTCTCCTAATTTCCTTTTTCTGCTTATTCTCCTTTTCTCCGTTTTCTCCTTATTATCTTTTCTCTTTTTTCTCCATATTCTCCTTTTTCTCATTATTCTCTTTATTCTCGTTTTCTCCTTTTTCTCCTTATTCTCCTTTCTCCTTTCTCTTTTTATCATTTCTCATTTTTCTCATTTTTCTTCTTATTTTTCTTATTTTCCTTATTCTCCTTATTCTCCTTATTCTCCTTTTCTCCTTATTCTCCTTATTCTCCTTATTCTCCTTATTCTCTTTTTTCTCTTTATTCTCCTTATTCTCCTTATTCTCATTGTTTTCCTTATTCTCCTTATTCTTTATTCTCCTTTTTCTGCTTCTTCTCCTTATTCTCCTTATTCTCCTTTTCCACCATATTCTCCTTTTCTTTTTCTCCTTATTCTCCTTTTTGTCCTTATTCTCCTTATTTTCCTTATTCTCCTTTTTTCTCTTTTTCTCTTTTTTCTCCTTTTCTCCTTTTTTCTCCTTTTTTCCTTCATTGTTCTCATTTTCTCCTTTTTCTCTCATTTTCTCCTTTTTCTCCTTTTTCCTCATTTTTCTCCTTTTCCTCCTTTTTCCTCGTTTTTTCTTTATTCTTCTGTTTCTCCTAATTCTCCTTATTCTCCTTATTCTCTTTGTTCTCATTGTTCTAATTGTTCTAATTATACTTCTTATTCTCCTTATTCTCTTTTTTTCTGCTTATTCTCCTTATTCTCCTATTTCTCCTTATTCTCCTTATACTCCTTATTCTCATTTGTTCTCCTTTTTCCTCATTATTCTCCTTTTTCCTCCTTATTCTCCTTAGTATCCTTTTTCCTCCTTATTCTCCTTTTTGTCATAATTCTCCATATTCTTATTATTCTCATTTTTCTCCTTATTCTCCTTATTCTCCTTATTTTCATTATTCTCATTTTTTTCCTTACTCCTTATTCTCCTAATTCTCCTTATTCTTATTATTCTCCTTATTTTGCTTATTCACCTTATTCACCTTATTCTCCTTATTCTCTTTTTTTCCCTTTTTTTGTCTTCTTTTTCTTCTTTTTCTCCTTATTCCTCCTTATTCCTCCTTTTCCTGCTATTCTCCTTTTTCTCTTTATTCTCCTTATTCTCACTTTTCTCCTTATTCTGCTTTTCTAATTTTTTTTCTTACTCTTTGTTCTCATTTCGTCTCATTCTCCATTTTCCTGCTTTTTGGTCCTGATTCTCTTTGTTTCTCCTTTTGGTCTCTTTAGTTCTCCTTATTCTCATTTTTCTCTATTTTTCTCATTATTGTCTCATTTTTCCTCCTTTTTCTCTTTTCTCTCACTTTTCGCTCTTTTTCCTCCTTTTTCTCCTTTTCGCATTATTCTCCTTATTCTCCTTATTCTCATATTCGCCTTTTCTCCCTTATTCCTCTGTATTCATCTTTAATTATCCTTATTCGTCTATTCTCCTTAATCTCCTTATTCTCCTTATTCTTTTATTCTCATTTTTGTCCTTGTTTTCCTTTTCTCCTATTCTCCTCTTTCTCCTTTTCTCCCTTTTTCTCTTGTTCTACTTGTTCTCCTTGTTCTCCTTGCTCTCCTTGTTCTCCTTGTTCTCCTTGCTCTCCTTGTTCTCCTGTTCTCTTTGTTCTCCTTGTATCATTGTTCTTCTAGTTATCCTTGTTCTCCATGTTCTCCTCGTTCTCCTATTTCTCCTAGTTCTCCTAATTCTCCTCGTTCTCCTAGTTCTCCTCGTTTTCCTCGTTCTCCTTTTTCTCCATGTTCTCATTGTTCTCCTTGTTTCTCATTAATCTCATTGTTTCCCTTGTTCCCTTTTTCTCCTTATTCTCCTTTCTCTTTCTCCTTTTTCATGACTTTTTCTCCTTTCTCGCTTTTTCTCTTTTTTCTATCTTTTTCTTCTTGTTTTCTCCTTTTTCTCCTCCTTTTTTGTATTTTTTTTTTCTCCTTTTTCTTCTTTTTTCCTTTTCTACTTTTTCTCATTTTTTTCTTTTTCTCATTTTTTATTTTTTCTCTTTTTTCTACTTTTCTCTTTCTTCTCCTTTTCTCCCTTATTCTCCCTTTTTCATCCTTATTCTCATTATTCTCCTTATTCTACTATTTCTTCTTATTCTCCTTATTCACCTTATTCTCCTTTTCTTCCTTGTATCCTTGTTCTCCTTGTTCTCCTTGTTCTCCTTGTTCTCATTGTTCTCCTTGTTCTCCTTGTTCTATTGTTGCCCTGCTTCCTCATTAATCTCATTTGTTCTCTTGTTCTCCTTATTTTCTCCTTATTCTCTTTTTTCTCTTTTCTCCGTTTTCTCATTTTTCTCATTTTTCTCCATTTCTCCCTTTTTTTCTCATTTTTCTCCTTTTTCTCCTTTTTCTTCTTTTTCTCCTTTTTCTCCTTTTTTTACATTTTTCTTTTTCTCTTTTTTCTCATTTTCTCTTTTTTCTCTCTATACTTCTCTTTTTTCTCTTTATTCTCCTTATTTCCTTATTCTATTATTTTCCTATTTTTCTATTCTCCTATTCTCCTTGTATCCTTGTTCTCCTTATTCTCTTATTCTGCTTATTCTCCTTATTCTGCTTTTTTCTCTTGTAATATCTTTATTCTCCTTATTCTCTACTCTTTATCCTTTTTCTATTTTTCTCCTTTTTCTCTTTTCTCCTTTTTATCCTTTTTCTCCTT
Organism: Sapria himalayana; assembly: GCA_029783825.1. Classification (NCBI taxonomy): domain Eukaryota; kingdom Viridiplantae; phylum Streptophyta; class Magnoliopsida; order Malpighiales; family Rafflesiaceae; genus Sapria; species Sapria himalayana. The sequence goes on along the minus strand of JAREIK010009202.1, from coordinate 3,271 downwards.
TTCTCCTTTTCTCCTTTTTCTCCTTTTTCTCCTTATTCTCCCTTTTTGTCCTTATTCTCCATATTCTCTATTCTACTTTTCTCATTGTTATCTCCTTGTTCTCCTTGTTCTCATTTCTCCTCATTCTCCTTTTATCCTTATTCTCATTATTCTCTTCTATTCTCCTTATTCTCTTTTATTCTGCGTTTTTCTGCATTCTCCTTATTCTCCTTATTCCTATTTTTTCTCATTTTCTCCTTATTCTCCTTTTTCTCCGTCATTCTCATTTTTCTCCTTTCTCCTTATTCTCTTTTTGTCTTTATTCTCCTTTTTGTCCTTATTCTCCTTTTTGTCTTATTCTCTTTTGTGTCCTTATTCTCCTTTTTGTCCTTATTCTCCTTATTCTCCTTTTTGTCCTTATTCTCCTTAGTCTCCTTTTGTCATTATTCTCCTTTTTGTCCTTGATTTCCTTATTGTCATTTTTCTCATTTTTCTCTTTATTCCATTATTCTCCAATTTCCCCTTATTCTCCGTATTCTACTTTTTCTCTTTATTCTCTTTTTCTCCTTATCTCCTTATTTTCTTATTATCCTATTATACTTCCTCGCTTTTTCTCATTTTTCTCATTTTTCTCCTAATTCTCATTTTCTCATTTTTTTTTTTTATAAAATTCGTTTTATTCTTGATAACCCTCCCTTTGGCGAAGGAAAACCATTTTTACAACTCTATGGCTACCCATATCCCTCTTACACCTATCTTAAGTTTTAAATTTACTTAGTAACATATTAAATTATAAAAGTTTGCTCAATAAAACATTTTCCGCCGATATTTTGATATTCGACCCCGTCCTTCCCGTTTTGCTATTTTCGGCCCGTCTTTCCTGTTTTGTTATTTTTGGGCCATCTTCTAGGCCCACCTTCTCATTTAATAAATTCTTGTAATCTTCAGACCTCTATTCTCTCGTCTTCCCCCGTGTCTCGGGCTCTTCTCTTCGCGTTATTTCCAAAAAAAATTTTTTCCAGCCGTCCTCCTTTTATATACTTCTTAACCTGTAAAATTCAAAGAGAAAAACGCAACGTGCCTGCAAGATAACTTATCACCCTATTACCCTTGTCCCTTGTTAAACTTTTACGATATTTATAATTTCTTCGTTCCCTCCCATTCTCTATGGCATTATAAGATATTTATAATGGCTCAATCTCCACCCCACCTATTCCTTAAACTTCTATTAATATAACACCAAACTTGTTAGAAACTTTTGCATTTAATAATACAAAGATAACCCAGTAAGTTTATAACACCTCGGTAGGGCTGATGTATCTATTCAGTAGGGCTTGACTTGGCTGTAAGAAGAAAAATTCCAACACTTACCATTTGCCTTCTATTTTCCTTTTGGGCTTGCTTTGCTAGGACAGAAATTCCTTGCAATATCGGATTCCCGCATGAAAATTCCAACACGAGATTAAGTCTTTATCATACCTTCGTAGGCTGTTTATTTGTTCTAATATAAGGAAATCTCATTTTATCTAAACATGATATTCCCTTTAGTTTATGTGGCATGGATTCCACGTTATATTCTATATCTCCTCTAGTGGAGCCTATTCTAGATAGGCTATCCGCTAGATTATTAGCTTCTCTATATATATGTGTTATTGAGGCCTTCAGTTCATCCAAAAGGCTAAGAATTACATCTAGATCCTCTTCATATCTCCATAATATTTTCTTGTTAGTTACTGTTTCGACTAATAATTTCGAAGTCTACCTGAACTTCTATATTTTTAAAATTTAGCTCCTTACATATCTCTAATCCTGATTTCATTGCTTTAATTTCTGATTCTAGGGCCGAGGAGGCTCTACTAGATCTGGTGATAGCTCTCTTTACTGTCCCTGTATGATCTCTTATTACCCCGCCTCCTGCATTCCGGTATCCCTGCTAAAACTACCATCCGTATTAAGTGAAAATTTGCCAAACGGTGGAGTGTTCCAATGTATACATTTAGCCAATTGCTGTTTTATAACTTTATAGGTGAGGTCCCATGTTTTCTCAAGCTTCTTTTCTTGTTTCTTTTCCTCTATATTTATAGGTTTCATTATTGATATATTACTTAACTCCTTTCTAATATCTTTTATAATTTCTGTTAAATTCATCCTTTTATTTTCAAATTTGCTTTTGTTTCGAGATTTCCATATGCACCAAATAATTAGATGCGGTAATATCTGATTAAGCCATTTTCTGGTGGGGATTTTCGTGTTATCACTTTCCCATTTTTTAACTTTATGCATTAATCCATCATATTTATTACATATTCTTTTATCCCCTTCCATCTCTCTCCATATTTCCGCTGCAATTGGCCCATTGGAAAATAAATTATCAATTGTTTCAACTGCTTGTGAACAACATTCACATCTTGATGACATTTATATCCCTTTTTTTTGTACATTCTTATCTACCGGTATAGCATTCATTAGAGCCTTCCATGTGAAGGAATGCATTTTTTGCGGGACGTTTTCTTGTCATACCCATTTGAATTAAGTTTGAGCCGGTTTTTTCTTTCTGACCAGATCTTTTGCCAACTTGAGAAAGAAGTTTCCTTGTGGTGTTAAAGTCCATTTCCAACCACTCTTCTTTAGTGTGGAGTATGAGTCTACTATGTCTTTTTGTTTTTCCATTATCTTCTAACTGTTTGAGGCTTTCTTAGGGCTCTTATTCTTATTATCTAAATATTTTGCCCGCATGTATTTAGCCCAAAGACTATCACTTTCTTTAAGTATCCACCAGCCTTTGCAGTCCCAGGCAGCTACCGAGTCCTGAAGGCTCATTAGACCTAATCCTGCTTCCTCTTTCGGATAACAGATGCTTTTCCAGTCCTTCAAGTGTAATTTATTTCTACCTTCTTTTTACCCCATAAGAAGTTAGCCATTTCTGATTCGAGTTTTTAAATAAATTTTTTGGGGGGATGTATGACTGATAAAATAAGTGTTAGTGTGTTTTGTAAAACATGTGAAAGCAGTGTTATCATTTTTCCAAATCCCAGGAGCCTTCTTTCCATCCTGCTATTTTCTTTCTTAGCTTATCTTGAAGGTAAGTTAGATATTCTTCCTTCAACCTCCCCTCATATATCGGACAACTTAGGTACATTAATGCCCCTTTAATTTCTGAGAAGCCTATGATATTTTTGATTTTATCTACTAACTTTAATTTTGTATTTTTAGCAAGCATAAACTGACATTTCTATTTAATTTGACCTTTGACCATCTCTCTTTTTCAAATATTGAGAAGATCCCATAAGAT